>CAUYQG010251198.1:0-33054 GCA_963574415.1 Tarsius wallacei
CCACGCCCGGCTAATTTTTTGATTTATTGTAGAGATGAGGTCTTGCTTGCCCAGGTGGGTCTCGAACCCGCGGGCTCAGGCAATCCACTCACCTCAGCCTCCCAAAGGCGTGGGATTACAGGCTGAGCCACCGAGCCCGGCCCACTGTTTGTTTTTTTGAGTCAGAGTCTCACTCTGTTGCCCAGGCTGGAGTGCAGTGGCACACTCACGGCCACCGCAGCCTCCATCTGCTGGGCTCAGGCGATCCTTCCACCTCTGCCTTCCAAGTAGCTGGAACCACAGAGGCGTGCCACCACATTCAGCTGATCATTGAGTTTTTTTAAATGGAGATAAGGTTTTATTACGTTGCCCAGGCATGTCTTGAACTTCTGGACTCAAGTGATCCTGTTGCCTCAGCCTCCCAAAGTGCTGAGATTACAGGTGTGAGCCACCGTGGCTGGCTTAGAACTGCATTTAAAATGATGTAGAAAATGTACTCTAGAAATTTAATTCTTATTGAATTATTTCTAAAGAAAAGAGTTTTTAGTCAAACCCTATTTTGTGCTTCAATTTTAGAAAATGTATTTTGAAGTTTTTCCTATTTTATTCTTAAAAGGAATTATGCTTACTTTGCTCTTTGCAGTCAGATTGTGATTTTGCTTTAGTTGATCACAACTGCTGAGTGATGTTCTTTGCATAATATGTTAGCAGTGTCGTGAACTGATGTGCATTCCTTTTATGCCCATTATACTTTTTAGTGTAGACATCTTTGTTTAAAATTTTGTAATCATCGGATGTGTTCAAGTATATCCTCTAACCACACTTTTTGTTTGTTTTGTTTTTACTTGGAAATAATAACCAGGTTGCAGTATCTGGTGTACTATACTAATTTGAAAGCTTTACCACAATGATGTTTAGCTGCAAAGAGGAAGCAATAGAAAAGTAGAAAATGAGCAGCAGCTCATGTCTGTAATCCCAGCATTTTGGGAGGCAGAGGCGAGCAGAGTGCCTGAGCCCAAGGGTTCAAGACCGGCCTGAGCAACTTGGTCAGACTTCATCTCTACAGTAAATCAAAAAATTAGCCAGGCGTGGTGGTGCATGCCTGTAATTCCAGCTACTTGGAAGGCTGAGAAGGAAGGACCACCTGAGCCCAGTAAGTTGAAGCTGCGGTGGCCATGAGTGAGCCACTGCACTCCAGCCTGGGTGACAGAGTGAGACTCTGACTCAAAAAAAAAAAAGAAAAAGAAAGAAAGAAATGTAGACTCATTCCAAGAATTTATGCTTGGTAAAATGAGTAAGACTTAAAATAAGAAATATCACTGATCTCGCAGAATTGGTCTTCAATGTTCTCAGCACCCAAACATTCCCCAGAGTTAGGCTGAAGTCTCAACAAATCTGCATATTCATCAGGTATTGGTCAGGAGTTCAACAAAGTTTCTGAACAATTAGTGTCAGTGGTATGTACTAATTGTTCTCATTAGTGAGGTAGACATTAATTTAAAAGTATACTGCATTCATTCCTTTTTATTATGCATTTTCAACATAGATGAAAAAATATTTGTTACTTCATTTATTATAAAAGAGTCATACTCAAAGTAGTTGAGACATACTTCCCTTGTCTTTAGTTTTTAAAGAATGTTTTCTGAATATTCGAAGAGCTGTAATTTCTTTTGAGTTACTTGAGCTCGAAAACCCTGATCTTTTAAGTCTTTCTTTTTTAAGTAATAGTATGAAGTGTATCTATATTTATGTGCTACTATTATATATTAGGTGCATGGGTTAAATATTTAGTGTACTAGTGTGACAAAATTCCTGTTTCCAATGGAGAATTTTCAGGTGGTTAATATATAATGAACCTTTTAGAATAATCATTCACCTTGCCAAGGGCAGATTTCTGCCTCTTACTCCACTGTTTGTCCGTTTTCTGGGTTGAGAACTGTGTGGAAGTGAGCTTGTATTTGCCCTTGTGTGCTGTGGAGATCCGTGTACTTGAGCTGTATGTTGCTTTTTGATTTTCCGGTTTATGTGTGCAGTCCAGCTTCAAGACAGGTGTAGTTTAACATATTTTGCAACTTTTATTTATAGGGATTTAGAGATGAACCATATTTTAAAGAAGAACTTGTGGACGAACCATTCCTAGATTTGGGAAGATCTTTCCATTCCCAACAAAAAGAGATAGACAACAGCAAGGAGGCCTGGGAGATGCATGAATTCCTGACTCCCAGATTGCAGGAAGTGGGTGAAGAAAGGGAAATGCTTGTTGATGAAGAATACGATCTGTATCAAGATCACTTTCAGTCCATGGAGTCCCATCCCTCGGCGCACATTCAAGAGGCCGCTCTTGTGCCCTCCGTGAAGGACCTTCACTTTGGTACACAGTGGGTGCATGCTGGTGAACCAGCTGAGTCTCACGAAGGAATACCCATGAGGAGTGTCTACTCCCAGGAGACACAGCAGTATGACCTTTGCGCTGAAAACATGGTAAGGAATTAGACTGATATTCCATGTCTTCGCCTCTTGCTTCTTCGCCTGTCCCGGTTTCTACCTAACCACGTAACTTTCAGAAAATCCCAACCAAATAAACAGAATGCACTGGGTCTTTCCATAATCAATCACTGTTTGCAGGATATACCATACAGTGGAGAGCTGTCAGTGTAAGCTCATCTTTTCCGAACGACACACCTTCGCTTGGGAGTCAAGACGTGGCAGTGGCCTTGCTGCTGTGGTGGGCTTTTCTTGCTTTGCTTCTTTAGTGATGTTTTTCTCAATTTCCCATTTCAGAGAAGAGTTCTTTTAACATTTGCTATTTTTTTTAAAAATTCCCCTAGAAAATCACAGCTGTATTTTTCCTAGTTTATTTGTCAGGAAAATTAAGGTAAATTAGTTTAAAACATACTATTGTTGATACTCGGTCAGCCACGTTTTTTTCTGTCATATATGATATGAAAGTACTGAACTCCAGAAAATTATCTTTACGTTTGAGATACTATTTATTTATAACTTGGCCGGAAAGCATTATATAATAGGGTTGTCTTTATTATTAAATAGCCCATGGATTTTTTAAAAAATAAAATTATAGTCAACCAGTCACCAATTAGAATTCCTGATTAGGGACTTTTGAAAATATTTTTGTTTCTTTATCTCCTGCCCTGAATGAACTTTCAGGCAAATGAAGAGAGACGTACTATATCTGGACATTTTTTGTTTGTTTGTTTGTTTGTTTTTTGAGTTGGAGTCTCACTCTGTCACCCAGGCTGGAGTGCAGTGGCATATTCACGGCCACCCCAGCATCGACCTGCTGGGCTCCGGCGATTCTTCCATCTCAGCCTTCCAAGTAGCTGGAACTACAGGCACATGCTACCATACCCACCTCATTTTTTTCATTTATTGTAGAGACAAGGTCTCACCAAGTTGTCCGGACTGATCTTGAACCCATGGGCTCAGGAAATCCACTCGCCTTGGCCTCCCAAAGTGCTGGGATGACAGGCTGAACCACCCAGCCTAGCTGACATTTTTTAAGAAGGTAACTTCGCAGTATGTCCAGGTGCAGTCCAGTGCTCCCCTCGGTGAGACCAGCAGCTTTCTTGTCGTGACGGGTGAAGCATACCTTCTTTCATCTGTTTCCTCGCTGCAGACAGAGGTCATCTCTTCCCTTGCCTCCCTTAGACACTTCTCCTCACTTTCATTCCTGCAAATGCTGTGGATTCCTCTACTGGGCAAGGCGTGGTGGTCGCTGCATTGCTGGGACCCTAGAGGACTCCCCCTGATGGCAGGCTCTGGGCAGTGTACCAGAGAGCAGATGTTTTTGGAATATGTGAGTGATGTTTGGATTTGGGAAGAGGTCACGCAGAATCCGGTGTGTGCCGTGGACACTGGAGTTTTCTGTCTTTGCCAGTCCCGCTCCTATGTCTGTAACTGCTTAGCCCCAGAGTTTGTGTTCAGTTACAAATTAGAATGCTAGATTACTGAATATTCATGCATAATCTCATTATAGCTGTTTTTTTCTATAATTTTTTCTTTTTATCCAAATAAAAGGCAACCTGAAATGTCAGTCCATTATAATGTATACCCTTTTGATGCTATAGATGAGATGGTCAAATGTATGTTTATAATATTTACTTTATACGTTTACACATTCTAACATTCTTTTTTTATTTTTGAGTTGTGCCACTATGCCTGGCTAATTTTTTGATTTATTGTAGAGACAAGGTCTCCCTAACTTGCCCAGGCTGGTCTCGAACGCCTGGGCTCAGGCAGTCCTCTAGCCTTGGCCTCCCAAAGTGCTGGGATTGCAGGCATGAGCCACTGCACCAGGCAACATTCAATTTTTTTTTTTTAGGTTAGAAAATATAGTTTATTCCGAAAGTAAATAAGAGAGAGAGAGAGAGGAGATTCACCTCCCCAAGGGAGGGAAGAGGCCAAAGTTTAGGAAACATGGCGGCAGCCACAGCTCAAAGAGTACACGGCCACACCAGAGTCTAGTAAAGCAGTGGCCACTGGCTGCTCATGGTTGAGTCCTTTGAATCCTTCCCATTGATAGGGAAGGTTGTTAAGGTGATTGGGTAGTGGTCTGCTCCACACTGTCACGGAGGGGACAGCTAAGCATGGGTACTGATGTCAGGTGATGGACATCAGGCAGATAAGTAGGTTAGTCACATGATTGCTGCCATGGTAGTGAGGGTCTGTGTCAGGTAGGTCACGAAGGGCCAATTAGGTTAACCTGGGTCTTATGGGTGGAGGCAAATACTTGAAATAGAAAAGCGAATTAGTAACAAGTTGGGAAGGGGCTGTGAAGCAACTATCAATAACTCCCTCTGAGAAACTGATTCTGTCTTTGGCTAGTGATTAGAGCGAAAGTTAAGTGAACAGCTAGAAAAACATGAGATTTAGGCAATGTTAAAATGGCTGCTCATTGGGTGTATTGAATCCATGTTCTGTCCTTTCATCTCCCCCTCTTGTTATTTTAAAATATTCTTATTTGTGCCTGGGAACAGGGATGAGGGTCAGTCTTCTGTAGCTGCTTTCCTGCTGAACAGGGGTCATAGAGCTGTCTCTAACTATCTAGAGTAAGAGGAGGGGATGAGAGGACAGAGACCATGGAGTGGCTAAGTATCTTTAGTATCTGTATACCAAGAGCTGCGTTTAAGCGTAGACTGTTAGAATTAGTACTACTATAATAAAGGCCATTATAGCTGCTGTTATGACATATTGAGGCTTTGCTGTCTGGTAAAATGTATTTGTAGTTACCCCAGTGGGCTTGTCACCCACTACAGGAGTCCAGGCAGTTTTTTCTGTTGCACCGGTGAATTCCTTAGTTCCTACGTGGATGTCCCTGCCGCTTGCCTTCAAGCTTCTTCACAATGAGTGATATGCTAAAGGGTGGATCCCAGGCAACCTCCACTCCGGAGATGGGAGCTTGACATCTCTCCGCCCCAGTGGAGATGCAGTTTCAAACCGGACAAGGCTGAGGTGACAGAGAGAGGTCCCAGCGGGCAATAAGATTAAGAGTGAGAGTGGCAGAGAAAAGATAGCCAAGCACCTTATCTCTCTCCATGGAGAGACTAGGGTTGGAAAAGAGAAGAGTGAGACAGAGTTTAGCAAATCTTCGTTGGAGGGGAGAAGGAGAATGAGAGAGTGCGAGGGTGTGGCAAATCTTGGTGGGAACTCCGAAAATGTTAGGTCACACTTCCAGCAGGGGCCCCCAGAATGTTAGGTCAGACCCGCCAGGGTTATGAGTGTCTGGTGTGCAATCTGATGCTGCATGAAAGATGCAAAGAATTGCACAGAAGTTAGATTAGAAAATATAGTTTATTTAGAAAGTAAATCAGAGAGAGAGAGAGAGAAAGAGAGAGAGAGAGAGAGAGAGAGAGGAGATTCACCTCCCCAAGGGAGGGGAGGGGCCCCAAGCTTAGGAAACATGGTGCGGCCATAGCGCAAAGAGCACATGGCCACACTAGAGTTTCATAAAGCAATGGCCCAATGTTCAATTTTAAGACCAGTAAAATGTTAATTTTTTTTGCCTTTTCTCACATTTAATGATATAATTTTATTTCAGTTTTTCAGTGCATTTTTAATGTCAGGATCCACGTTATCACAAATCATTTTTTGATCATTTAGCACAGCTTTCCAAATATAGCATCTTCATTTCTAACTAGGTTGTTTGAGATATGGTCATTTTTGAATCCGTACTGTCACTCAAAATTTTATTCTTATCTAAGTATTTGCATGACATTAAGTTTCTTTAAAAAATGCCTTGTAAGTTTATATTGATGCACTTCACAACATAACCACTTTATTGTTTGTCAAAGTGCTCTTTAAAAGTCTTGTGTAAAACAATAGTCTGTGATTACAGTTTGAAGGACATGTATCCTAATTATTAAATTTATGTTAAATTTTGGCCAGGCGTGGTGGTTCATGCCTATAATCCCAGGACTTTGGGAGGCCGAGGCAGGTGGATTGCTTCAGCCCAGAAGTTCAAGACCAGCCTGGGTAACATAGCGAACTCTCATGTCTACAGAAAATTTTTAAAAATTAGCCAGGCATGGTGGTGCATGCCTGTAGTCCAGCATCTCGGCATGCTAAGGTAGAAGGCTCACCTGAACACAGGAGGGTGAACCTACTGTGAGCCATGATTGTGGCAATCATGCCACCGCACTCCAGTCTGGGTAACAGAATGAGAACACAACTAAAAATAAATAAATAAATAAAATTTTTGATAAATTTCCTAGCTTCCTCCTTTTTATTTCCTATCACAAATTCAACTGTACTTGCTTATTACTGTAGTTTTCTTCTATAAAACGAAAATTTTTTATTCATCCAAATAAAAGATAACTTGCAATCAGTTCATTTTAATATGTCAACTTTTAAGGCAGTAGATGAAATTGTCAAATGTCTGTTTATAGTATTTACTTTAGAAGTTTTTATATTTTAGTTTCATATTTTAAAACCTATAAGATGTTAATTTTTTTACCTAGTCTCACATTTAATTATGTAATTTTAGGTTATAGAAGTAACCTCTACTGGCTTTCCAAGCTGGCATTGATTAAGATTGCTTCAGCCCTCGGTGTGTCTTGCCTAAACAGTATTTTATATTTAAATAATTACATGTTTTGCTGAGGGCATTGACTCCTTCTCCTCCTCCACAGTGATGACAGTTACACCCACATAATCAGGATGGACTTGGATCATTATTGCCTATCTTATTATTGATGTGATAATTTGTTTGTTTGTTTGTTTTTAGCCAGGGTCTTACTCTGTCATTCGGGTGGAATACAGTGCATGCTCACAGCTCACTGCAGCCTCAACCTCCCGGGCTTAGGTGATCCTTCTGCCTCAGCCTCACAAGTAGCTGGTACTACAGGCACACACCACCATACTTGGCTAATTTCTTGTAGAGACGAGGTTTCACTATGTTGCCCAGGCAGATTTCGAACCCCTGAGTTTAAGCAATCCACCCGCCTTGGCCTCCCAAAGTGCTGGGATTATAGGCATAAGCCACCACCCCCAACCACCCCATGATAATTTTTCTAATAATATTATCTAATACTGCAAGCCCTGAGAGGAGTTTGAAAACACATTCATATTCTTTACAAATATATAATTTCTGGGCAACCCCCTCGGGTCTCCTCCCACTGTGGGCACTTTTCTGTCCTCTTAATAAATCCTACTTTCTTTTTTTAAAAAAGTGTGTGTGTGTATATATATATATATATATATATATATTATTTTTTTTTCCATTAATTTTCTCTTTAGAGGATGCCCTCCAGAAGGGTAGAGGAATATTATCATTTCTGTCTTGGTTGTAATATCCTTTTGGGTTACAGATGTTAGCTATATCCGTGTAGTACCTAATTACTTCAAAGTTTATCTTTATCAGCCTCATACTCCATTTTATTTGAAGGGCAAAAACACTGAAAGTTTATAGTTCCTTTCTTTTTTTTAAATTTGGGTAAAATCCACATAATGCACAATTTACCATTTTTCACCATTTATAGGTGTACAGTTCAGTGGCGTTAAGGACACTTACGTTATTGTATGATCACTGCCACCATCTAGCTCCAGACCTTTTTATCCCCCCACTCTGAAACTCTGTGCCCATTACACAGTAGCTGCTCTTTTTTTTTTTTTTTTTTTTGAGTTGGAGTTTCACTCCATTGCCTAGACTGGAGTGCAATGGCACATGCACGGCCACCCCAGTGTTGACCTGCTGGGCTCCAGCGATCCCTCCGCCTCAGCCTTCCAAGTAGCTGGAACAACAGGTGCACGCTACCATGCCCAGCTATTTTTAATTTTATTGTAGAGACGAGGTCTTGCCAAGTTGCCTGGGCTGGTCTCGAACCTGCGGGCTCAGGCAATTCACACGCCTCAGCCTCCCAAAGTGCTGGGATGACAGGCTGAGCCACCAAGCCCAGCCTGTAGCTTCTCTTTCCCCTCTTCCCCATTTCCTGACAACCAACCACATTTTATCTTCTGTCCCTTAAGAATTTGGCTACATTCAAGCGCCTTAGAGAAGTAGACTTGTGCAATACTTGTTTTGTGTTTGGCTTATTTCACTTAGCATGATGTCTTCGAGATTCATTCATTTTGTAGTACTTTATCTGTCAGAATTTCCACCCTTTTAAAGGTTGAATAACATTTCCTTATCTGTATATGTCTGGGAGAAAAACAAAACTTTTGCTGGACCTTCTGATATTTGTGCCAAGGAGAGTGCAAATTAAACTGACAAAAGACATTAACAGGAGAATGAAGGTCTGTCTATATGCATATGAACACCACAAAATAAGTAGCTAGTTCACTAAATGGTTAAATCAGAGGCTTATTTCGCTAATTTATTAGGAAAGAGATGGCTGAGAAAAAGCTTCTGTGAAAACAACTAAGTAGCTTATAGCCAATAGAAATTTATTTTATCTCACATTTCTGGAGGCTGGGAAGTCCAAGATCAAGGTGCTGGCAGATTCGGTGCCAGGTGAGGGCCCTTTTTCGGTTTCATAAATGGCACCCTCTAGCTGTGTCCTCACATGGTGGAAGGGTGGAATGAGCTCCCTTGGGTCTTTTTTTTTTTAAGTAGGAGTCTCACTCTGTCACCCAGGCTGGAGGGCAGTGGCACGGTCCCGGCCACCACAGCCTCGACCTGCTGGACTCAGGCAATCCTTCCGCCTCAGCCTTCCAAGTAGCTGGAACTATAGGCATGCACCACCACGCCTGGCTCATTTTTTGATTTGTTGTAGAGATGAGGTCTCACCAAGTTGCCTAGGCTGGTCTCGAACCTAATGGTGGGCTCAGGTAATCCTCTCACCTCAGCCTCCCAAAGTGCTGGGATTATAGGTGTGAGCCACTGTGCCCAGCTTGAACCTTTTTTTTTTTTTTTTTTAATAAAAGCACTAATCCCATTCACAAAAGCTCTGCTCGCATGACCTCTCAAAAGACCCCCCCCTAATACTTTCACCTTGGGGGTTAAGATTTCAAAATATGGATTTGGGGGGTTAATGGGTCCAAACATCTTAACGTTGTGGAAGATTGTGACTTTGATAAACCATGAAAGACATAAGTGTGAAAGGAACACAAGAGGAAAGTGTAATAGGTTATCAACAGCACTTATCTGTAGGTTTTAGGTTTGAGTAACTCAGTGTTCACCAGGCTGATAAGAGTGCTAGCTTGACTATACAAAGGTTCATCATGTCTTTTGGAATCAGCAGTGAAGCTACTTACTGTGGACATCAGAGCCATGATTCAGGCAGTCGTGTGCATCCAAAATTGACCTCACTTGACTTGATACAGCTTTTGTTCCTCTTGGTTAATGTTTATGTAAATCTACTTAATAATGTTTATAAATAAAAATTTTCCTTAAAAATCTAACATGTGGATAAAACAGGTTTTACTGCCCACACTCTTGCAGGTGTTAAGTCCACCAGCATTTGTTCATGCTTACCACAGTATGACCCATTATTTGAGAATGCTTGTTCACAGGGCCAGATTTCCACTTATCATTTATCATTATCTGGTTTGAACAACGTTACAGTGTTCCGTACTTCTTCCTAATGTATTAATGCATGTCTATTTTTCTTCCTCTCAAGATGAAAGAAAATTTTGGCATGGGAGAGAATTTTGGCATGGGTTCGCTGCCATCCATAACCTCAACTGAAGGCAACGGTCAACAAGGCAGATTTGATGAGCTGGAAAATCTTAATTCATTAGCAAAAAGCAGTCTGGATTTAGGTTTGTGGCTTTTGTTTCTCATAAACACAGATTATATCATCTTGCAGTCTTTCCATTTTATGATTGTATATCATGAATTTCACGGCCACACTTGTATTCATTAGGATGTTTTTAATTTAAATCTGCTTATTAATCTGCTTCAGAATACCTGAAAGAATAAACATAGCTTATGCTTCAACTTAGAATTTTCAGATTCTGTTTTCTGAGAAAGCTCCATTTTCTCTGCTTCATTTTGCTTTTTTATTAGCAGTATGGACTGAAGCTCAGACTAGTACCTTACACTGAATCTGAAATCAGTCTCTACTAATATATATTAAAATCTCTGATGCGCTTAAGTGATATTGTTAGCCCATTGAATGGGGCTGTTAAATATTAATAAAGACAGGCATATTTTAAACATTTATGAGACATTTTATAGCCATATATTACAGTCAATTTTAGTACATTAATAACTTAGTTTCCATTAAAGAATTCTAAAAGTATAGTGCCTCTCCTTGCCTCCACCAATATCGATTCTTATGTACTTTTGAAAACTCGGCTTTGAAAAAGAATGTTTCTTCATCTTATATGTCGAATGTCATTACAATATTAATATCTCTAGGGAAACTGTTAAGTTCTTTCACAGCAGTGGGATTTCTAGGGCCCTCACTGAGGATTTATACTGTCATTCACAGAAATCTACTTCAAGGAAAGGTCTTTCCCTATTGGCATTTCTCATGCTGTATGGCAGTATTATAGAAGGGGAGAGAGAGAGGGCTACAGAAAGCGATGTAGCAGTTGTGTATGAGATCGACGTTCTGTTAAGTAAAACCTAAAGAATGGAATCCTTAATGGTATAAAGACGAAAGGCATCTCTCAGATGAAAACACACAGTTCCCTGCGGGTCGAAACAGAGCATGGATAGTTAATTTTGAGTATCTGAGATTATGGAGTCTATCCAAGTTTTCAAGATCATGAGTAGGAGAAAAATGGGACTTTTCCTTCTCTAAAACCCTCTGGGTATACTGCTTTTTAAAATATACCACTTCTATAGTTCCCTGACTACGAAATAGTGGGAGAAAAGTTATGGCACAGATGTTTGAATGAATGAATAGACCGTATCTTTTATTTCCATTGATACTGTCATCGTCTTGACACTATTTTGGGCCGGATCATTCTTGGTGGTGGGGGCGGGCTGCCTTGTGCAGGTTTCTAACCCTAGATGCCAGTGGTATACTCTCTCCAAGTCATGACGAAAACTAAAATGTCTACAGACATTGCCAGATGTTCCCAGGGGGGAGAAGAAGTGTATCGGTTGAGAACTGCCAGTTTGTCCTGCCAAGATTGAAAGGAATAGACTAAGGCCGGGCGCGGTGGCTCATGCCTATAACTCCAGCGCTTTGGGAGGTGGAGGTGAGAGGATTGCCTGAGCCCATTGGGTTCAAGACCAGCCTGGGCAAATTGGTGAGACTTCATCTCTACAATAAATCAGAAAATGAGCCAGACATGGTGGTGCATGCCTGTAGTTCCAGCTACTTGGAAGGCTGAGGCGAAAGGATCGCCAGAGCCCAGCAGGTCGAGGCTGCGGTGGCCGGAAGTGTGCCACTGTGCTCCAGCTTGGATGACAGAGTGAGACTCCAACTCAAAAAAAAAAGAAAAAGAAAAAGAAAGGAGTAGACTAGATATATGAGGTGGGTGTTTGGGGGTAGGGGCAGTGGAGTAACAAGCAATCTTAGATGTAAATCTATAGAACCATTAACTTAAAAATCATTTCTTAGAACTGAAGTGTAAAGAAGTATTTTTGACCTTTCTTTAATTCTATTTAATTAATTGATTAATTAATTAATTAGATTTTTTGAATCAGAGGCTCACTCTGTTGCCCAGGCTGGAAGTGGCACTGTCATGGCTTAACTGCAACCTTGACATCCTGGGCTCAAGCGATCCTCCTGCCTCAGCCTCCAGAGTAGGTAGAACTACAGGCTTGCTCCACCAAGCCCAGATGATTTTTTTTTTTTTTATGTTTTGTGGAGACCAGGTCTCACTGTGTTGCCCAGGCTGGTCTCAAACTCCTGGACTCAAGTGATCCTTCTACCTCGACCGCCCAAAGTGCTGGGATTGCAGTGGTGAGTCACCATGCCTAGTCTATTCTTTGGTTAACCCAAACTTAGGTGTCTTTAAAAGGTTTATACTGGGCCGGGTGGGGTGGCTCAACCCTTCATCCCAGCACTTTGGGAAGTCGAGGCAAGAGGATAGTTTGCCTGAGCTCCGGGGATTTGAGACCAGACCAGGCAACTTGGTGAGACCTCATCTTTACAATGAATCAAAAATTAGCGGGGTGTAATAGTTCACACCTGTAGTTCCGGCTACTTGGAAGGCTGAGGTGGAAGGATCGCCAGAGCCCAGCAGGTCGAGGCTGTGGTGGCTGGGAGCGTGCCACTGCTTTCTAGCCTGGGTGACGGAGTGAAATGCCAACTCAAAAAAAAAAAACCTAAGCCTATAAATTGGCATAATTACTAATGCAAGGTATACAAGATAAATTCCAAGTGAGTAATCCATTTCATGTTACAGGATTTCAGACAGAAAGTAGTTTTATCTTCTAGTCTTTTGTTTTGTTTTGTTTTTGTTTTTGTTTTTTTGAGTTGGAGTCTCACTCTGTCGCCCAGACTGGAGTGCAGTGGCACGCTCCCAGCCACCGCAGCCTCTACCTGCTAGGCTCCGGCAATCTTCCCGCCTCAACCTTCCAAGTAGCCGGAATTACAGGCGTGCACTACTATGTACGGCTAATTTTTTTTCATTTATTGTAGAGACAAGCTCTCACCAAGTTGCCCGGGCTGGTCTCAGACCCACGGGCTCAGGCAATCCACTTGCCTTGGTCTCCCAAAGTGCTGGGATTACAGGCTGAGCTACCGAGCCCGGCCAATCTCCTAGTCTTTGACTGCCGTTTCCTGGACCGTGTCTCCATTGAACCCTGGATGAATTTCTGTCGTTGTCCCTAAAAGTCTATGCACACACTCATTTGTAGGCCCAGCTCTTACTGTCCACTGAGCTTTGGCAGGGCAAGCATTGCCTGTGATCATGTTACCGTAGAAGGTGCTCAAGAAATCTTTGTTGCATGAGAAAGCGATATGCTGCTCACCTGTGGCTATTCAACAGCATATCGATGCATTCCTTTTTTTTTTCAGTTGCTAAATTGTGTGATAACCCCATGTCTTCTGTTTGGATTCTTCTTACCTCTTACCTCTATTTTTTGTCGTCCTGTTCTTGCACCTCACCAAGTGGAAACCTTCGGAACATTTACCCTACCCTCTTCTGTGAGCATTAACTGCCTGTTATTGAGGTGCTTTTGCTGCCTTTCTGACCTCTGTGCCCTGTTATAGCCATTACCTAATGACTGCCAAGGCCCTGGAGGACTCTGTGTGTTTTATGGGCTCCTGGGTGCCGTGCAGACTTAGTGGATGGCTCTGTAGAGTGTGACTGTGTCAGGCTTTGTGACAGATGAGAAGTGTGTGCCTTACATTCACAGGGTCCATGCAGGAGGCAGTGGGGCAGAGGGCGTGGCAGCCTTTGTGTGGAGCAGGTAATGAAACGTTTTAAACAAGCTGCAGTTAGCTGTGCAATCCAGGGTGTCATTTTACAGGCGGCTTTCACCAGGATAGCAGGGTTGGAAATAGCTCTGCAAGATAGAGCTAATGCCCTGTTTGGAAAACTGGCTTTAGGCCATTGCTGCCTGAGTCCTGGTCCTACCCTGGTTCTTTCTCAGTGGGTAGGAGGCAGACATAGGATGTCTGACAATGAGATTCCTGAGCCATCCTGGAAAATGTGCCCCATAATTCATTGCTGAATATCACTATGGTCACCTTCAAAGTACTCCCCTTGGGAAGCTATGCACCAATGCCAGTGCCTAGTCCACCTGTCAAAGCAATTTTGGAACTCCTTTTCTGGAATGGCCACAAGAGTTGTCTTTGTTATTTGTGGAGGTCTGGCAATTAGTTTGAAAACCTGCCACCATGTGCTTATGTTGGTAGCCCTGTACAAATAGCAGTGGTTGCAGTGACTCCCCCAATGACTTTTTTCTTTACCTGAAGATAAAGGAAATATTGAAAGGAAGACATTTCTGGGAATATACCCAGAAGCATTCAAATCACTCTATAAAAAAGATACCTGCACACATATGTTTATCGCAGCATTGTTCACAGTAGCAAGAACATGGAACCAACCGTGCTGCCCATCAAAAAAGGACTGGATAAAAAAAATGTGGTATGTATACACTATGGAATATTGCACAGCCGTAAAGAAGGACAAAATTATGAACGTCGCAGCAACTTGGTTGGACTTAGAGTCTAAAATACTGAGTGATCTTTCACAGAAATAAAGAACTGAGTATCACATGTTCTCACTCATAAGCGAACCTTGAACAATTATAATACTATAAGAAAAGGATTGACAGTGGCGGAAAACTGCTGGGAGGGGGGAGGTGAAGCCGAATTGGCTGTAGTGGGAATCTGCCTTTGGAAGGGAGGGCACACCTCATCAACAAGGGTACCTGCATCATGAACATTTGTATACCCGACCCTGAATTGTACCCCACAGCTTTAAAATAAAAAAATTAAAAGCTAAAAAAAATAAAGGAAGACATTTGATGACATTTGAGGACACCAAGGGTAATAAGACGAGAGCACTGATGGCCCTTCCAGTAAAAGAGTTCCAAAATTGCTTTGACGGGTGATCTAGGCGCTGGTGCATGGCTTTCCAAGGGGAGTCCTTCAAAGGTGACCGTAGTGATATTCAGCAATGAGGTATGAGGCAGTTTTTCTAGGACCTCATAGGCAGAGCTAGGACGTGGGACAGTGCTGTTTCTGTCTTCAGGAATGTAGGCCTTGGTGGTTGGGAGTGAAAAGGGTCTGGGGCTGGGGGTGAAGCAATGGAGACTCCCTTTAATTCCCTCCTGCACATGACAGTTACTTTCACCTTATCTCTGCTGCATTGTTGACTGATTAGACCCTAATTCCAAAATCTTTAGACTAGATTAAAAAGCAGAGGTGGTGGGGAGTTTACTAGAAAATTTGTTCGGAATGAACAAACGGAAAGACTTTAGGTGATGCTGATAGGGAAAGTTCTAGAGAATATCTGTATTGCTTTGTGAGAGATCGTTTCTGATTTTCTGATAAGCCAAATTTTTCAAATATACTGTAAGCACACGGATTTAAGGAAGACATTTGATGCACAATTCATCATGTTCTTATAAGCATCTATAAAAGATTGGCTGAGGATTTTATAATGGATTACTAGGGTGTGCTCTACGAGTGATTAATGGGTTTATGCCAGCATGGGTGCAGGCGTCTAACTGTGGACCACAGGACCTCTATGAACAATCTGCCTTAGTAAATGGGATGATGGCACAGATGACATGTTGGGTAAATTTACCCAGTCTAGGAAATTGGGAGAGATTTTCTTTCTTTTTTTTTTTTGAGTCAGATTCTCACTCTGTCGCCTAGGATGGGGTGCAGTGGCACACTCGTGGCCACCCCAGCCTCGACTGCTGGGCTGCGGCAATCCTTCCCCCTCAGCCCTCCAAGTAGCTGGAACTACAGGCATGTGCCACCACGCCCAGCTAATTTTTGATTTATTGTAGAGATGAGGTCTTGCCGAGTTGCCTGGACTGGTCTTGAACCCATGGGCTCAGGCAATCCATTCACCTCGGCCTCCCGAAGTGCTGGGATGACAGGCGTGAGCCACTGTGCCCGGTAGTTGTTCTTTTTGAAGCTGAACTACTCTAGGGCCCCATTCTTCTGTATATTGCTAAGCAACAGTTTGCTTTCTGCGGTGACAAATCAAAACGCTGATAAAATTCCATCTTTTTCAAGTCAAGCCTCCCTCTTCTGTGCAGATTTTTATGGGACTGATTCCCTATCACAATCTGGGTCCCCGACTACGTCATCCGAAGTAACCATTTCTTTCTGCTCCTGCCTGTTGCTTTACTTTCCTTCTTGAAACTTACCATGTCCTGAAATCGTGCTGTGTGTTCACTCTGCGTCTTTCCTCCCTGAAATGTCAGCTTTTGTGCACTTAGCTGTTGCTCGTGCCTAGAAGAGTTCCTGGCAGGTAGTGGGCACTCTGCAACCATTTGCTGAGTGGGTTTGTGAGTGGTGAATGAGGAACGTCCAAGTTCATGTTGGAGACACTCAAGGGCATTTTTGTAGCTTTGACTTCTTCCCCCATTAGTCACAGTGGGAAAATGCTTCAGGTTTTGTGTCTTCCCACACTTATTTGATGGGAAACAAAATAAACTGTAGAAGCTATGTAGTACTTTTTTGTTTGTTTATGTTTCTAGCTTAAGTTCTGCCAGATACTTGAAAAAATTCGTTAAAAGCCCACAATCTAGGCTGGGCTCGGCGGCTCAGCCTGTCATCCCAGCCCTTTGGGAGGCCGAGGCGGGTGGATTGCCTGAGTCTGTGGGTTCGAGACCAGCCCAGGCAACTTGGCAAGACCTTGTCTCTACCATAAATCAAAAATTAGCCGGGCATGGTAGCACGTGCCTGTAGTTCTGGCTACTTGGAAGGCTGAGGCGGAAGGATTGCTGAAGCCCAGCAGGTGGACGCTGGGGTGGGCGTGAGCGTATTGGTATGTGGTATTCAGTTTTCTGTTTCTGTAACAATCCACTTAGAATGATGGCCTCCAACTACATCCATCTGTGGAATTATTTTTTTGAAATCAGTGAAATGTCAGAGTGCCTATAATTGGAGCAGCTTAGGTTGATAAGAGAAATTTTGTAGTAAGATTAGATTTTTAATAATATGAATATTGCTAAAAACTTGAAAATGTAAACCCAGGCGTTGTGACTCATGCCACTAATCCCAGCAATTTGGGAGGCTGAGGTGAAAGGATTGCCTGAGTCTTCAGGTTCGAGACCAGCCTGGGCGAGACCTCGTCTCTACAATAAATAAAAAAATTAGCCAGCCATGGTGGCGCATGTCTGTAGTTCCAGCTACTTGGAAGGCTGAGGTGGAAGGATCCCCTGAGCCCAGCAGGTCGAGGCTGCTGTGGCCATGAGCGTGCCATTCATTGCACTCCAGCCTGGGCAACAGAGTGAGACTCTGACTCAAAAAAACCCCACAAAACTTTGAAAATGTAAAAAATATAAAACCTTTTTTTTCAGTGAGGCCATACTTAAAATTGCAACCCTCTTCTATTGAATGATTCGTATCGCCTCCTTGCTTTATTTTTTGCCATAATGCTTGCCATTATATAACATATTAAAACTTTTATTTATTTACTTTAATATTGTCAATCTCCTACCTGGAAGAGTACCTACCTGTATCAGGTGCCCATAACTATTTGTTGAAATGACCAAAGGATGAATGAATGTTTCTTGTGATCACTAGCATCTGCTTTGCTCTGCAGGGATGATTTCGAATGATGTCCAAGGTCCTAGCTTGCTCATTGACCTTCCTGCTGTGGCCCAAGGAAGGGAACAAGAAGATTTGCCTTTATATCAACTCCCCAGGACCCGAGTTCTTTCAAAGGCCTCAGTACACACAGGAATGTTGTCTTCTAGATATGCCACCGATGCATGGTATGATATTTCTTTTTGTCTTCATATTATAGAATAGTGGGGGTGTTTATTTCCCCCCTTAAAAAATGCATGATTTTGGTGGAACATTTGCAAAATACAGGAAAATATTATAAATAAACTCTACTATATTTGACAGTTACTATGAGAATTTCACATACTTAAAATTGTGCCATATGTACAGTTTTGTATTCTTACAATTGTGTCCAAGATGAATTACATAGAGTATTTGTGTAGATAATAGGAGGTTAACTCAGAGTTTATTCTTACACCTCAAGCAAATGCACTTGAGGACAGATTTAAAAGAGGATGAATTTAAGAGTTAGGGAATCCATAGAAATTGGTGACTCATTACATGTTGAGAGTAAGAGGCCATAGTTGAGGATGACTTGTGTTTTTGTACTAGGAAACTAGATGAATGGTGGGCATTTGTTCTTCAGTATAATATTATAGGGGCTAACCGGGCATGGTGGCGTGCATCTGCAGTTCCAGCTACTTGGAAGGCTGAGGCAGGAGCATCACCAGAGCCCAGCAGGTCGAGGCCGCAGTGGCCATGAGCGTTCTACTGCATTCCAGCCTGGGCAACAGAGTAGGGCCCTGAATCAAAAAATAAAAAAAGAAGAAACCAAGTGGGGAGAACATTTTAACAAAATGGTCATCACAGCGTGCAGTCACATGCTGGTGAGGTCAAGGTGGGTAAGACAGAGAAGTTTTCATGGGACTTGGCCACATGGGTGCCCTTGGTAAGCATAGAGCAATTTCAGTTGAGGTTTTAGTCAGTGGGTCAAGAACTGAACACAAGATCAACAAGTGGACATTGTAAGAGCTGACTTGTGTTTTAAGAATCCTGGTCATGAAAAGAGGCAGAATGCATGTTACTTAGCAAACTAGAGGACATTCGTGGATCAAGGCAAGGGGGACGTTTTATATGTAACTACATATATATATATGTAGTATATCATATATTACTACATTCACTTGTATATGGATAGATATTTGAAACTTGGGAGAGTTTTGCTTGTGGGAAAGATCCAGAAAAGGAACATATAGATGCTAGAAAGACAGTGACTAACCTAGTCCGTGGAGGTGGTGGGGAGGGTAAAGAGGACATTGCGCTCCCAGAGAGTAACCTTTGAAGGTTCGAAAGGAGGGAGCTCACCTCCTCCACTGAGACTGGTGCCAGGAAGGAAAGGAAGGTACAGATGCAGGCACTTTTGTAGCTTGAGGGCAGGAATACCAAGGGATTCTTGTCCAGAGGCCTTGTGTGTTTGTTTCTGTTATTTAGGGGGAAGGTCATTTACTAAGAGATGAAGAACGAATAAAGTGGGCATTGGAAGGAGAGGTGTCGGAGTAGAGATTAGCTTTCGAAATAAGGGTAGGAGAGTAGTGGCCTCCTGGTAGGGAGGAGTTTAGAAAAATATTTACCCTTGTTTCCCAACTCCCCAGGGAGTGAGAGAATGAGCATCACCCACTCGAGTGTGATATCCTTGGCAGAGAACCAGAGCTGTTGAAGGGGAGGCTCAGAGAACATTCAGTGAAGAGGTCAGGGTGTGGAGAGTTTGTTTATAGTTTAAGCAGATTCCAAGGAGGGTGATGGATAGGTTGCAGGGTAGGCCTTGGGGGTGAGGGACTGCCAAGGGAAGCACATCCGAAGGAAACCCAGAGAGGTGTAGCATTGTAAGTACGGGAGACAGGCAATGGCAAAGGAGTTGAAGGTCTTGGCAAAGCATGGCAGGAATGAGAGGGAGGGCGGGATTCATTGACATTAAGTGTTTTCGTTACAACTTTGATCCTACTGTGACTTGTGTGTTGTGTTGACGTCTGAGGTGTCTCAGACTTACATGATGTGCATCTCTCTGTTCAGCAAGGTGTGGCCTTTCCCCAGAGTTTTGTATAGAAACTGCATAAAAAGTCATTCTCTGCACTTCTGCTAGGCCATTTCTGAGTGGAAGGAAAAGACACAGGCAGGCCCAAGTGCCTTTCCACTCTGCAAAGCAAGACCAGCATGCAGAGGGAAGGTGCGGCCAGGCCTAGTGTCCTCATGCGAGACCTGGTGTGGGCCCCAAGGAACACACAGTGAGAAGTAAGCAGTGGACTTGTTTCCTTAGGAGGTGTGCCTGGAATTGGGAGAGTTAGGAACATATTTTATCATGTTTTATATAGTCCAATTATTTCTCAAAAGAGGCACCTTGGTTTATTAAATTTCTCTTGTGTTTAGTGTTAATAGTTGAATCTGGCGGGAGAATTCAGGACTGGGGCAGCTTCTCTAAACTGTACAGTTCTAAATGTAGAATTAGGCAGGACATAAACACATTTCCAAGCCTGCCCTCCTTCCTTGGGCAGAAGAGGAAGCGGACCAGCAGTGTGTCTTCATCAGTTCGGCTTTAGGGAGGGAAGATATGCTTAGTCCTCTTTCCATTGCTTTTTCTCCTAAAGTGAGTACTTTGACAGACTGATTTTTTATGCAGACACAGGCACTTAAGGGCTCTAACCTAACCTTGTCTGAGGAGTTTAGTCTTGGACTTGAAAGCTGTTTTTCTGGCTTGATTTTGGAGACCTAGGGTATATTTAAATCTCAGCAGGTTCCAGAAGAGTTCCTGTAAATCATATTTCCCCCTTTAATCTTCAAGAGTATGCCCCATGGAGTTGAGTTCACAGGTGAATATTTATTGCCACTCAGGAGCCTTCCTGAGTAATGCATCGATCATAGTCTTTCAGATAGTGAGGGTGTCATGAAGCGCCAAATGGTGTTTTACAGGGATTTTTCACATTAATTTTTGTGTAGGAGCTAGCAGAGTTGTGTGCCTCTGTGCACACTTACGTGTGTGTGTGCATGCACCAAGGGTGGGTACTGAGTGACTGTGATGTTTAATGTGCACCGTGCTTTTACGCCAACTTCTCCTTACCTTTGGAGGCAGGACTGGTATTAACAGGTCAGATGCCCCTTGAAAATAGAGATCTCTAGAAAGGGGACTATAAGCGGTTATGATATGAGGGGAGACCAAAAAAAATCCCAGAGTTATTTTTTGGAGGGCAGGCCCGTTGGGGTACAGTCTTCCCCCACGAGGTAAGTATTCTAGGAACCCATCGGCATCAGTGTGCCAGCTAGCGTTGTTGTGAGAGGCTGCGTTCAGCTTCAGTGAATTTTTTTTTTTTTGGAGATGCTTTCAACACATTTGCCCATTTAATGATGGGTGATTTACATGCACACCTGTCCATACCACGCTGAGTGTTCAGTTTTTGACCAGAAGCGGGATGACCTCCAAGCCCTACCCTCTCTAGTCGCCTGATCTTGCCCAGGGTGACTTTTTTTGGGTTTCCATGGATGAAAAAAGTCCTCAAAGGGAAACGTTTTGCTGTTGTGGAAGAGGTGAAACAAAAAACAGCAGTAACACTAAATTAAGGAATCAAAATTGAGCAGTGTATTGCACCAAATGAAGAATACCTCGAAGGTGACTGAAATTTAGACATGTAAGAATAAATATACAATATTTTTTTTTTAATTCCAGGAGTTTTCAATCCCCCTCCCCATACTGTAGAAGGAATCCATCCAGGTTTTCTTGTTCAGAGTCCAGTAGTCTCTCTGTCCTTGGGGAACACTTTCATTCTCAGACCTCAGACCAGTGGATACCTGAAATCACAAGGCAGCACCAAGCCCTATGTATACTTTGTTTATTCCTATACATATCTACCTATGATCAAGTTTAATGTATAAATTAGGCACAATAAAACTGGGCAAAATGCATATAATAGGCTTAATATAATGCTTCAGCGATAGTAAATGTTTAATAGAGGGTTGGCAGTGATGATGGTAGCAATGACAATGACAGACTCATGGTATCTAGGATAGTCTCCATTGTTGCTAAGTTTACTAAAACACTCAAGGAGAGACAGTAGATTTTTTTTTTTTTACAAGAAGAAGAATAAAATCATAGTAAGTAAGGCAAGGTGTCAAAGGCTGATGTCTGGGAGGATAATGAAGCTGGAGATGAAAGACTTGTATTTAAAGTGGAAAAAAATCATGTTGTGAGTATAATGACATGCAAATGAGCAGAGATTGTTTCAGGTATTGGATACTTTGTTACGAATAATGGGAAGCGAAATTAGAAGCAGGATATCATAGTTGGGGAAAGAATTAACTGAGTTAGTGTCATATTTTAAGCCCCCAACAAAGTGCCTGGCATTTAGTGCTTTCTAAATAAATGATAGATATCTAATAGGTTTACCTTTGGCTGGGTGTGGTGGGTCACTCTTGTAATTCTAACGCTTTAGGAGGTTGAGGTAGGAGGTTGAGGTAGGAGGATTGCTTAGAGCCTGGAGTTCAAGACCAACCTGGACAATATAGTGAGACCTTGTCTCTACCGAAAACAAACAAACTAAAAAAAAATACACACACACACACACACACACATAAATTAAATATATATATGATCCAGTGATCCAGGCATTGTTGCAGGCACTTGTAGTCCTAGCTACTTGGGAGGCTGAGGAGGGAGGATCACTTGAGACCAGAAATTTGAGACTGCAGTAAGCTATGATCACGCCACTGCACGCCAGCCTGGGTGACAATACAAGACCCTGTCTCTAAAAAACAAAAACAAAAAGACCCCCAAAGAAGGGTTTGCCTTTGAGTTAAACTGTCTAAATCCAGAACAGTAGGAGACTGAGGATAAGGGAGAGAATGAATATGTGCATTTCAGAGAAAGGGCTACTAGGGTGTGTGAGTTGGGAGGAAAAAGGGAAAGTTTCCAGGGAGTTCATGGTCTTGTGTATGTGACACTTCCCAGTTCCTACAATGCTGGTGCAGTTGTGGATGAGAGGTACATAGAAAAATTACACTACTGCCTTTGAAAATATAATTAGGTCGTTTCTAACTCAGATTCTATAGAAAGCTGGAAGAGATGTAAAGTTGACTCAAGTAAGTTAATACACTATACAGCTTGAACTTATGTTTCTTAGCAAAACTGTTTTTTGCTTTTGTTTTTCTTTTTGTTTTTGTTTTTGAGTCAGTCTCACTCTGTCGCCCAGGCTGGTGTGCAGTGGCACAATCATGGCCACCGCAGCCTTGACCTGCTGCGCTCAGGCGATCCTTCTACCTCAGTTTTCCAAGTAGCTGGAACCGCAGACGCACACTACCACCCCCGGCTAATTTTTTGATTTATTGTAAAGACGAGGTCTCACCAAGTTGCCCAGGCTGGTCTCGAACCCCTGAGCTCAGGCAATCCTCTCGCCTCAGCCTCCCAAGGTGCTGGGATTTACAAGCTTGAGTCATCGCGCCCAGCCAATAAAACTCTTAAACACATTTTTTCATGTTAATAAAAAGCACACATTTTAAGATATGGTTTGCAGAGTTTTAGTAAATGTGTACATCCATGTTTCCTAAACCCTGTGACGATCTGAAATATTTCCATAGCCCAGAAAGCTCCCTCCATACCCCATTAAGTGTCTTGCACCAGGCAACTACTAATCTTGTTTCTAGCACTGTAAATTAGTTCTTCTTGGTCCAGAATGCATATACATGTAATCCTACAGGAGGTATTTTTTTTGTGTCTAGCTTTTCTCGTTCAGCACAATGTCTGTGCCATTTTAAACGTTAATGTAAGGGAATTCCTAACTCTTTATGTGCTGGTGTTAGGTAATAATTTGCTTTGCAACATCAGAGTTGTAGTGGAACATCTGTATAAGTCACCTCCTACTAGTTTGGGAAATACTAGTGCCCATTCTTCTTGGTTGCAAACACTGATATTCCCTGTGGTGAGTCACAGAAATCGCCATAAAGAATCTATTTAAAGAGGAAAAAGAAACCTTGAGATAACTTAGTCACAATCAGAGCTCTCTCTCTCTCTACTTCCATCATTTTTAGGGGCTAAGTTTACTTGACCCTAATATGGCTTAGTATGTGGAAATTTTATATGGAAATTTTTTTTTTTTTGAGTGCGAGTCTCACTCTACCACCCAAGCTGAGTACAGTGACACTATCACAGCTCACCCAAGCCTCAACCTCCTTGGCTCAGGCAATCCTTCTGCCTTAGCCTCTGAGTAGCAGAAACTATAGGCACACACCAGCATGGATGGCTAATTTTTTTTTTTTTTAATTTTTTTTTTAAGACAAGGTCTTGCTATGTTGCCTAGGCTGGTCCTCAAACTCCTGGCCTTACACAGTCCTCCTACCTTGGCCTCCCAAAGTGCTGGAATTACAGGTATGAGCCTCTGTACCCAGCCTGAAAATAAGTATTATTGAAGAGGAAAGTTCACCTTGGCTGGCTATCTGGATTCATTGGATTTTTTTGTATGATGTTGAAAATTTTATTTGCAGAGAATATGTATATCATGATCAAGTCTTACTATTAATATCCACATGCTCACTTACAGGTACTCCGTCTTTTCCTCCAAATCTGTAAAGAATGATAACTTTGGGTACTTGATATAAAAGCCTGAAGTCAAAAGCTTTGTTTCTATTGGATGGCTAACTCCCTTGGGGGAACTTATAAAACTCTGATTGAATATAAGAGGCAAAAGTTCACTTTATTTTTGTTAAGACTTTATTTATTTATTTGTTTGTTTGTTTATTTTTCCTGTTGTAGTCTCAGTCTGTCGCCCAGGCTAGAGTGCAGTGGCACACTCACGCAGCCTCGACCTGCTAGGCTCCAGTGATCCTTCTGCCTCAGCCTTCCAAGTAGCCGGAACTTCAGGTGCAGGCTATCACATCCAGCTAATTTCTGATTTATTGTAAGATGAGGTCTTGCCAAGTTGCCCGGGCGGGTCTCGAACCCATGGGCTCAGGCCATCCACTCGTCTCAGCTGCCCAAGGTGCTGGGATGACAGGCTGAGCCACCGAGCCCAGCCAAGACTTTATTTTTTTTTAAGCAGTTTTAGGTTTACAGCAAAACTGAGAGAAAGGTGCAGAGATGTCCTGTGTACCCCTTGCCCCATCGCCCGCCAGCATGGGATGTTTGCTAAAACGGAGGAACTTAGTCGGCTATGTCATTACCACACGGAGTCCATAGTTTATATTAGGTTGTACTCGTGGTGTTGCACGTTCTATGGGTTTGGAAAATTCATTTATTTTAAGATTTGAAAGGCCAGGCATGAGGGTTCATGCCTGTAATTCTAGCACTTTGGGAGGCTGAGGCAAGAGGATCGTTTGAGCCCACGAGTTCAAGACCAGCCTGGGCAACAGAGTGAGACCTTGTCTCTACAAAAAAAAATAATAATACAGAAATGAGCTGGGTGTGGTGGCACCTGCCTATAGTCCCAGCTACTGGGAAGACTGAGGAGGAAGGGTCGCCTGAGCCTGAGCCCAGGAGGTTGAAGCTGTGGTGAGCTGGGATCGCGCCACTACACTCCAGCCTGGGCAACGGAGTGAGACCCTGACTCGAAAAAAAAAAAAAAAAGACTTGGCAGTCTAACTGACTGAGCTATTGATCATATTGAATTACAGTGCAAACTATAAAGTTTGAGGCTAAAAATCACTTGTTAAAAGTCATATGTGTTTGTGCAAGTTTATGTCTTAATATGTATGTCCAGTAAAAGTATTTTGCTTTCTCGGTTAAGTTTTAATTTGGGTTGAAAAGTATATGCATTTATCAATATAAAGTGACTAGGTTAATTTGCATAGCTGCTCATCTCCTGTGACTGTACTTCTAAAACCAACCACACTGCCTGGATGTACTTTCGTAAGTCTTATCTCATGTTAGGTATGAAGTATTCTGAATAAAACATGTGAGTACCCAATCTCTGAAGAAAGATGGTGTGCTAAGAAAAAGTCAGTGAGTCTCTCCCAACAAAATAATCCTTGTGTTTCATACTTTATCAAAGAAAACTTAAATTTTTCATATTTTAGACAGAGCTGTGGTTTTCCCCTTCCTTCATCTAAGTGGTATGTGAGAGTCAGCAATTGAGGGAATTTTTAGTTTTCAATTTTTAAAATAGAAAAACAACTAGCCCATGCTGTTTGTTAAAGCTTGGTTTCCTTTCTATTTTAGAGTTTTTTGGTTTTAGATTAAAGAACTTAATTCCTATAATGATCGTATGTAGGCGCCATAGTAAAAATACTTGCCTTTTTTTTTTCTTAATGCCAATCATGATTTGGGGTACAGGAAAGTAGAAAATGGAAAAGAGGATGATTCCAGTGTTGTTTGGTTTTAGTTTCCAATCTTACTTCAATTAGTATTTATTTAAAGGAAAATTCTAGAATATGGTAGGCAAGGCACAGTGGATCACACCTGTAATCTCAGCACCTGGGGAGGCTGAAGCAGGGTGATCACTTGAGCCCAGCCTGGGCAACATAGTGAAACCCCTATCTCTAAAAAAATTAAGTAAAACACAGCAGAGCATGAAGATATGCCTTGTGACATTGTCCATAAACATTTCAAAGACAGGCTGTCATCTAAGCTCATCATTTACTGGGATGACAGACTATTAGAGGTACCGTTAAATAAAACATAAGGAAGATTATGATAATATATGGGAACTTTTTTCTTTCTTTTTTTTTTTTTTTTTTTTTGAGTTGGAGTGTCACTCCATCACCCAGGCTGGAGTGCAGTGGCATGCTCACAGCCACTCCAGCATCAACCTGCCGGTCTCCAGCAGTCCTTCCACCTCAGCCTTCCAAGTAGCGAGAACTACAGGCTTGTGCTACCATGCCCGACGAGCCCTTGACTTATTGTAGAGACAAGGTCTCGCCAAGCTGCCTGGGCTGTAGGGCATTTTTTTACATAATGTCAAGTCAAAAGATTATAAAGGAAGTGAATATTGGTGGAGCCTCTGTTAAATGCCAGTCATATCTTATTTCATCCTTGCCACTGTTACATGGGGTCATCAAAGCATGAAAGTCTGAGCTATGATTACAATTATACAATAAATACATTTGCACCCATGAATAAGAACAGCCATGTGGTAGGATCAAGTGGAGATAGTTCTCTTAAATCGGTGGAACCATGGGTGTGCCAATGAAGGATTGCGTTTAGCTGCTCATGGACAGAAAACTTACTTAGTGCGACTTAACCAAATGAGGGCACAATTTTTGTTTCACATAAAAACTCCCAAAGAAGGTGATCTCAGGAGGGAGTAGTGCTGCTGCCATATGAGGCTCAAATCCTTCTTCCTTTCTGCTCTGCTGCCCTTGAGGTTTGGTTGGGTCCTCAGTGATTCTTTATGATTTGAAGATGGACGCTTCACCCTCACCCTCACCTCTGTATTCTAGGCAAGGAGGGGGAAGAAGTAGGGCAGAGGCCCTGCCAGCAGACGCTCCCTCCCCTTGAGTTTTCCTAGAAGTCTCATCCAGGGACTTTTGGTTCTGTGGCGCTGATCAGAACTTATGGCACACAGTTCCCGTGAGCCGAGAGGGAGTCCAGAAAACGTCTTCTTTTCAAAGCTGGGCATAGTGCCACCTGGAGTAAAAGCAGGGTTATGCTGGTAAGGAGGAAGGGGAGAGAAGGACAGCAGATAAGTAACCAGCAAGTGTCTGCCAAATTTTTCCCTGAATGCAGTGACACTTGTAATCATAAAAATGGGGCTGGCGAAGGTAAGAGAGACATCTGCTCATGGGTGAGATGTTAATGACCCTGATTACTTCTTTTTTTCTTTCTTTTTTTTGCGGGGTGGAGGGGGCAGGGTCTCACTCTGTTTCCCAGGCCGGAGTGCAGTGGCATGAGCAGGGCTCACCACACCTCAACCTCCTGGGCTCAGGAGATCCTACTTCCTTAGCCTCCCGAGTAGCTGGGACTACAGGCCCGCACCACCATGCCTGGTTTATTTTTTAAATGTTTTTGTAGGAACAAAGTCTTGCTGTGTTGCCCAGGCTGATCTCAAACTCCTGGGCTCAATCCATCCTCCTGCCTCAGCCTCACAAAGTGTTGAGATTATAAGTGTGAGCCACTGTGTCTGGCCAGGTTTCTTAAGTGATATTTAGATCCTTTAGGGTTTCTCCTTTTCACGTGGTCTTAAGAAGGCTTTATCCTAGAAAATCTGTAAAGGGGCAAGAAAGTAGAGTTTTGCTACTTTTTTCAGGACTTATCTGAGAGTTCAGAGAAAAATGGAGTATTGAAATTTCATGCTGAAGTGGATTTGGATGATTTAGGGGAGGTTGTGAGAATGTATACTATGCCTGAGCCTTTGCTAAGTCTCAGTCCTCCTGTGTGAAATATACTATGACCTGTTGTGCCTAGAGAGTTTTTATGAAAGTGATGTGGATGAGGTAACGCCTGCGTTTTTGTGTAGAGCAATACAATTTTCAACATCTGATCTATTTCGTTTGGTGGTACAGAGTCACCTATTTCATGGTACAGGTGAGACTTGAGTTTAGGACTTCAGATTCCTCCTCCAGATAATACATGGCAGGGTCGATATCCCCCTAGATCGCATTACTTCTATGACTAATAACTCTGTAATTCAGCATTTCATGCGATCCAGGTCAGCAGTTCCATACTAACATCCCTGGATGGGTGAAAATACGGTGGTGGGAGATGGGAGGGAGCAACCCTCAGGTTAGATGATGTAAGTCAATCTCTCAGTTGGCTGATGAGTCCTGTATAACCACTCAAGTGTTCATGAGATGCAAATGACAGGGGAATGATCAAGGGCTAGACTGACTGAAACATCTAGAAAGGGGAACCGTATTTACCTGTTCATGTTTACCTGTTGATATATACTCTCCATATGATGCATGTCAACTTATATCTCAACCAATGCCAAGTAGTGAGGAATATATTTTATTGCATCTTATATGTTGATAGAGAAACATATGAATTTATATAAATCAAACACAAATTTTCAGCATCTAGAATGTCACCAATAGAAGTGTCTGTAATCATTCTGTAATTTTCTGGTGCCAGAGATTTGTTGAGTTGAATGTTAAAGCAATATGTTTTTGTTCGGCATATTTATTGATGTAAGTATTTTAAAAGCTTAAAAATTAAGAACCATTTAGCTATCTGTCGATTGCACAATTTCAAAACGTTCTAAGAACGTTTAATAATAAGCTGGGCACAGTGGCTCACACCTGTAATCCCAGCACTTTGGGAGGTGGAAGCAGTAATACGAATGTGCCTTGTAAGTCATGTGTATTTTTTCCTTTCTCCCTCCTCAGCGAGTTACCTGAGAGAGAAGAAGGTGAAGGAGAAGAAACTCCAAACTTCAGCCACTGGGGACCCCCAAGAATGTATGTGGATTCTCCTGTCTCTAACTCAGTAGAGCAACATTCAATCATTAAATTTTCACTTCATTTTGTCTTATCTAGAGATTTCTTAGCCAGATAAAAAAAGACTTTAACCAACATTAGGAAAAACTTTTGGTATTCTTTCAGAGAAAGCAATTTACCACTGTCCGTTTATGATAGTAAGTGATGGACTAAGTACAATTTGTCACTATGTCATTTAGCAAGTCAGGTAAAGCTACCTTGAATGCCGTGAAAGCTGCTTTTTTGTAAACAACAACAGTGACTGAGGCTTCTAGGATGTATCGGTTTATCTCTACCCCCTTTCCTGGTGGGGCGTCCAGGTTTGTGCTAATAGATTGTGTTAAAAAACCTGTCTTCCTTTGGGTAGTTTTAAGGACTCAGCAGGACTGTGCTTTACAATGATAAAAGTCTTCCTGTAGTCATTCTCTCTGTTATACATGCATTATTAATTCCACCGCCTCCATCCAACATGCCTGTTTTTTTCTTGTAATTGGATTCTGAGTTTTGTCTTAAAAACTCTTAGGAGCCACCTTCTGATTTGTTTTTTAATTTAAATTAATTTTTGGCCACATCTCTGCAGTTAAAGCAAAGTCTGTAATAATTTGAGGGTCAAGTTTCATTCTGTACTTTCTTTTTTAAAATGGCATTGAGGTAGGAAGATAAGAAATTCTTCTCTAACCTCAGGGGCAGATCAACTCTGTTCTCTGATTAAGAAACCACAGAGTTGCCTGCCTCTTCATGATAACGTGGAGCAGACCACCACCCAATCACCTTAATGATCTTCCCCCATCAAGGGGGATGGTTAAAAGGACTCAACCACAAGCAACCAGCAGCCATTGCCTTGCTGGACTCTGGTGTGGCTGTGTGCTCTTTGAGCCATGGCTGTCACCATGCTTCCTGGCTTTGGTCCCCTCCCCCACCTTGGGGAGGTGAATTTTCTCTCTCCCTTCTCTTTCTCTCTCTAATTTACTTTTAAATAAACTTTTCTTTCTTTGAAAAAAAAAGAAAAGAAACCACAGAGTTAAACTTGCCAACTAGGAAGAGCAGCTTGGGCAGTGAGCCTCTTGACCGCAAACTTATTTTATTCGGAAAGTCTGTGCTTTTTGCCAAAATGATATATGCAGTTTTCTTGTTTTGTGTGTGTGAGTGTGTGTGTATGTGTCTGTTTTTTAACCCATTTGTTATTTCCCCAGTGCCTTCTATGCTAATGTTACTGATATAAATAAAAAGAATAAACACAGAAAATATATCATCACAGGAAGTTGGGAACATTAAGGCCCAGCTAAATCTTCTCTGACTATTAAGTGTTGTATGCATTGTTTTAGAAACCCGTCTTTTTTCAAAACAGAAACTTTCGTATGTTATGAGTTGCTGAGAGCATCTTATAGTTTTTGAACTAGGTATCACTTATATAACATTTGTAAAAACATATTTAGAACATGTATAAAATATGAGTCACAAGGACGTGGTAAAAACTGAACACTTACAGTGACAGTCCAACAGATTAAATTAACTTGTTAATGAGTGAGTTTTGTTTTTTTCCTTTTTATAGTGTTGAGATTTTTAGAGAACCCAATGTGTCTCTTGGTATCAGTATTGTTGGTGGCCAAACCGTTATAAAACGCCTGAAGAATGGAGAGGAGCTTAAAGGTATATTTATCAAACAAGTTTTAGAAGACAGTCCAGCAGGAAAAACAAATGCACTCAAAACTGGAGATAAAATACTTGAGGTAAGTGATGCTTACGTACTGCTTGTGTTTTTGAAACTTACTGTGAAATAGTACTGGAAGACCTTTCTTTGTGGGTTGGGAACTGTGTGTACAATTGGTGTGCTCCATTTATATGCCTTAGTTTGTACATTGTATGCCCAGTTTACGAGTTTCTGAAGTGGGGAAGGGGTAGGATAAGCAAATAAAATGATAAAAGACAAACCCCAGCTGACTGCAAAAAACAATTTAGCTAACAAAGTGCTCTATATAGCATGAGGCAGATGGTAAGCATTATGCATCTCCCACAGTCTTTAACAAGCTCTAGATTTTTTTTTTAAGCTCTAAATTTTATAATCATGTGTCTGTAGGATATCTATGCCTGTTTAGAGAAAGGAGTTGACCCTAGCAGGTCGAATACTCCATTTGGAGAGAGGTGGAGCTGTAGTTTACATATGACGGGCTTTGCAGGAGCAAAGTTGGAAAGGCACATCAAAGCACTGAGAATGCTCTGAGGTCTGACTATGATCCATTTCTTTGCATTGGGTTTATTGGGTGGCATACCCTAGTGGGTAGCTCCAATCCCAGAATCTGCTTGTTCTCGATTCATGCTTTATGACGCTCACCATCAGCTGGAGTGTTTCAGTTCTGACAAAATGAAAAGAGCCCTGGAGTCATAGGTTGGAGTCTGGACTCTGTCTTTTTTTATTTTCTATGTGTTTTTGCACAAATTATTAGAGCCACCTTATTTTCAGTTTCCAAATAAAGTGGAAATGATCATTCAAATTTGATAGCGTTATTTTGTGAGGATTAACTCAAAGGATTACATAAAGCTACTCTGTATATCCAAATTGTGAGTTATATGTGTGCTGTGAAATGTTTAGGGAAGAATTCAAACACACTGGTAGTATGGCAGTGAAAAAAATAACCCAAAGTCGCTTCCCTTATGGTGTTTACATGATAGTCAAGAATATGGGATAGGCTCAAAAATAAATAAGTGATATATAAAATGTAGGTTGTAGTATGTGACGAGGGAGCTAAATAAGGCAGGGGAGGAGGATAAGGAGTGTTGGTTGGTGTGAAAACAGTTGTTACAATTTTAATAGATTTGTTATGGGCCGGGTTCGTTGGCTTAGCCTGTGCTCCCAGCACTTGGGGAGGCCAAGGCGAGAGGATTGCCTGAGCCTGTGGGTTCGAGACCAGCCTGGACAACATGGTGAGACCTTGTCTCTACAATAAAAATAAAAAAATTAGCTGAGTACAGTAGCACGTGCCTGTAGTTTCAGCTCCTTGGAAGGCTGAGGTGGAAGGATCGCCGGACCTCAGTGGGTTGACACTGGGGTGGCCATGAGCTTGCCATTGCACTCCAGCCTGGGCAATGGAGTGAGACTACAACTCAGAAAAAAAAAATAGATTTGTTATGGAAGATGATATAGGGATACATAGGAAATGGGAGAGTGAGCCCTCTGGATATATGGAAGAAGAAGAAAGTGTCAAAATGCTGAGGTGGGAGCTGCCTGGATGTGTTCAAGGAGCAGCCAGATGTCCACTGTTGATCTTGTAGAGTGAATGAGGGAGAAGTTGGAAGAGAAAGGGTCTGAGGAATAAAGGGAAGCCATAACATATGGACCTTGGAAGGTCTGGAAGGTCTTTTCCTGTGAATGCAGTGGAAGTCCATTGGAGAATTGATTATGAGCACACATATACAAGGGGACTGCAGAAACCTGGAATTTATTTATAAAAAATTGTGTGTTTATTCTTACATGTTTAAACATCAGTCACCTTCAAAGGACTCTCTGTTTGATGCAATACACCTATTGAGATGCATTTCCCACTGCTCAAAACAGTTTTTGAACTCGTCAGTTTTGATGCTTTTTAGTGCTTCTGCTGTTTTCGTTTCACTTCTTCCAATTGGCTAAACATTTCCCTTTGAGGACTTTTTTCATCTGAGAAACAAAAAATAGTTGCTTGGGGTGAGAGCAGGCAAATAGGGAGGCTGGGGCACGGGGGGGGGCGGGGTCATGCTGGTTTTGGTCAAAAACCCCTGAACACGTAGCATGGTGTGGGCCGGTACATTGCCATGGAGAAAGAACCATCACCTCTTTGCTACAACTTGGGAAATTTCTTCTGCAAATTGTGATACAACCTTCTCAAAACTTCCAGATAAAAACTTTGGTAGACCATTTGATCTGGAGGAACAAATACCGAGTGTGCTATAAGGAGCCAGCCCTCCAAACGATAATTGAGGCTTTTTTGGGTCCCCCCTCATGCTGTTTAAAATATATCCCGCCGGGCTCGGTGGCTCAGCCTGTAATCCCGCGCCTTTGGGAGGCTGAGGTGAGTGGATTGCCTGAGCCCGCGGGTTCGAGACCCGCCTGGGCAAGCGAGACCTCATCTCTACAATAAATCAAAAAATCAGCCGGGCA
>CAUYQG010251203.1:0-13851 GCA_963574415.1 Tarsius wallacei
CCCCATCTCACGCCTATCCCTCAAACTGAGTATCTAAAATTCATCCTATAAAGAAAACCACTATCCTTAACCTCTACCCTGGCTCCCCTGAGAGAAAAGCAGATGTAAAAAGTGGAGGATGGAATGTCATGGGGGGGTGACGTGCAAATAACTGCGGCAGAGACACTGAGAGCACCACTTCCCTCACCACTCTTGTCTATCTTACCCTCTACCCATGCCTCCTCCTCCTTCCTCAACAATGCACACACGTGTCACCGCCGACCAGCACCATCACCTTTTCTAGCATCACGCTCCCCTACCATCCTCACTAACCCCCCACATAGACAGACACACACACTTTGAGCAGAAACTGCAGCCACCGCACCCTCCTATCTCGGTGCTTCTCCCATACAGCATCAAGCGCTGGCTGAAAGACAGTTCAGTAAATACGTACGTACGTGTACACACATACACAGACACACACACACACGGGTGCGCACGCGGCATGTGGCGCAAGAAAGGGCACCCCGGGGACGCACCTGGAGGCCGGGTGTCCCGCGCTGCTGCCCCCTTGGTCCCTGTCATTGAGCGCAGCAGTGTAAATCCTCCGGTAGCGGTCGGCCAGGGCCCGGCCTGACAGCAGCAGCTGGTAGTGACCCCGGGAGTCCGTGGCCGGCAGCCCCAGCCCCGCAGCCGCCACGGAGCCCTCGGGAACCGGCATGAACAGCGCCCCCGGCGCCGGGGAGGAAGAGATGGTGGCGGCTGGGAAGAATCCGTCCCCGCCGGGCCCCGAGGAGGCGGCGGCGGGGGAGGCAGTCGCTGCGCACATCATCATCCTCGCCGCCGCCGCCGCCTCGTCCCCGCGGGCCGGGCGGGCAGACACGCGCGCGCACACACAGCCCTTTTCCAACGACGACGGCTCCGGTGGCGGCCTCCGGCTCCCGCAGCAGGGAGACTACAAAGACAGCGATCTCCTCCTCCTCCTTCTCCTCCTCCTCCTCCCCCCCGCGCCGCCCTCGCCGCTCCTGGGGCCGCTCATCTAACCCCGCCACCCCGGGAGTGTGAGGAGGCGGTGCTGCCTCTGCCGCCGCCGCCACCACCGCTGCCACCGCCGGCGCTACCCGCAGTGGGAAGCTGCTGTCCGCACTGAGCATGCGCCACTCCTCGCACATGCCCAGTAACCCCAGCCCGTCCCTCCCCACCCCCCTCTTTGCCACCACTCCCTCCGCCCGGGGTTTGGGTGCGGGGTGGGTGGGCGGTGGCGATCCACTTCTCCAGATTTCACTAGCAGCTTGAGGAGGAGTGAGGAAAGTGCCGGGGAGGCTGTCAGCTAGTGGCGTTGGTTCCTTCCAGGTGGAAGAACCAGGACTTGAGAGGGGCAATGTGTCTGTCGCCAGAGGTGGAGGGGTATGCACTCCTGCTACCTTCGCCCCAAGTCTGTGCTGCCGGCGTGAAAATGTACTGTGAACAGTGCTGGTTAATTCAGAACTGACGGTAGACAAGGCCATCCGAATTAGAAGTCCCTATAACGAGCTTATCTTGGATTTTTTTTTTTTTTTGTCATTATGATGTGTCTGTTTGAAATAGCTTTTACTTCCAAAGATAGGTAGTAATCTAGCACATTCCCTTTAGTGTGCAAAAGAATTAACAAATAGGCTAGTACTATTCGCACGCCAGAGTCATTCCCAAATTCTTGTTCTCAACATCAGAACTAAATCTTAATGCAACCACATTTTTCTTAATTATTACTTTGTTGACTCCTCACTCACCTAACTCATGCACTTTTTTTCTTTTGACAGTGGTCACTTAATGACTCTTTTCCCAGAATTAAATCGTTAAAGAGAATTCTTGAATAGGGCCTGAAATTATAATTGTGACTGAAACTGTGTAACATCTGAAAATGTCAGATCTACCACAGATCTTATCATTAGTATCTATAAAAATTTGACATTTGCTAAGTCCTCTGTTCCAAGTCCCTTGTCTAAATAAATGTTTTAGAAATACATGTGCCAGTGCACCTTAATTCCTATTCACTTGTAATCTTTGACTCTCAGTTTGAAGAGTTGCCTAAGTATAGTCCTGACAAAATCATTTCTAAGTACTATCATCCCAGTGCTATATCTTTCATCTACTTACTAGTTCTTATATCTATGCCTCTTCTTTGAATAGCCTTTTCCTAAATTTAAAAAAAAAAAAAAAAAGTCCAACTTAGTGTTTGAGAAGTACAGACAAGGAGTAGGAAAGTAAATTGATTCTAGTTTTAGGGTGGAAGTGTGCTGAAAAGAGTGCATTTTATTTGGCACTTTAAATAGATGAATGTCAGCTGGGCTCGGTGACTCAGCCTGTAATCTCACACTTTGGTAGGCTGAGGTGAGTGGATTGCTTGAGCCTGTGGGTTCGAGACCTGCCTGGCAACTTGGCGAGACATCATCTCTACAACAAATCAAAAAATTAGCCGGGCGTGGTAGCACGCGCCTGTAGTTCCAGCTACTTGGAAGGCTGAGGCGGAAGGATCACCGGAGCCCAGCAGGTCGAGGCTGTGGTGGCCGGGAGCGTGCCACTGCATTCCAGTCTGAGCGACAGAGTGAGACTCCAACTCAAAAAAAAAAAAAAAAAAATAGATGAATGTCACTTCGATTTTTGTTTTTAAAGATAGCCAGAAATGGCATAGTAAAAACATAGGAACGAAGGACAGACAGACATATGGAATCACAGTATTTTAATACTGATGATTAGCCCTGTGTTAAACAAACTTGGTGCTTATCATGTTTCCTCAACTATTTTATAAGATACTTCAGAGCTTGTTGTTTATTTTTATGTCTTCCTCAGGCCCTAGTCTGGAACTCTGCACATAGTAGGTATCCAATATGTATTTATCAGGCTAAATTTTTTTTTTTTTTTGAGTTGGAGTCACACTTTTGTCACCCAGGCTGGAGTGCAGTGGCATGCTCACAGCCACCACAGCTTCTACCTGCTGGGCTCAGGAGATCCTTCCGTCTCAGCCTTTAAAGTAGCTGAAACTACAGACACATGCCACCACACCAGGCTAACTTTTGGGATTTATGGTAGACACGAAGTCTCACCAAGTTACCTGGGCTGGTCTCGAATCCCCCGGCTCAGGCAATCCTCTTGTCTGGGCCCCCCAAAGTGCTGGGATTACAGGCTGAGACACCATACCCGGCCATGGCTAAATTTCTATCCTGATGTTTCAGCACAGTTACAAACCTCAGTATAAGAAACCTCCCTCCCTGAAGTGACAGCCAAGACAGTAGTGTAAAACAGTTAAATTCTAAGAATTCAAGGGCCTCGTAGGCACTGCAAAGGCACATTACTGTTTCAAGAGCCAGCAGGGTAACTAAAAGGCTCTGAAATCAGACAGCTGTGGATTTGCATCCAGGTTCTGCTACTTAATACTTGTATGTCTTTGAGCAAGTTTCCTCCGCTGAATAATGCCCAAAATAATACCTACTAAATGAGACTGAGTGAGAACTTTAACCATCTAAGATGTCTACCTTGGCACATGGCTTTTCATGGTTAAATGCATGCACTAAACAAAACACACTAGACTTTTACACAGGGTGAAAATATCGTTTGTGACTGTTCACTCATTATATTCCCAGCTCCTAGCACAGGGTCTAGCCCTAAACCGGAGGGAAATAGATATTGAATGATGAAGAGAAACAGTTCCAGGGCAGACTCAGGTGGTGGCACGTGCAGTCACTGCCCATGTAGTTTCTAGTGGACACTGACCCAGGCGGCAGCACTGGTCTCCAGGCTCTTCCCACCCTTTCCTTAAGTTAGTCCTTACTGTATTCTTCAGTCCTAGACAGGCCCCTTCCTGAGCCTCCTGGGGACACACAAAACCCGGAAACTGGATAACTTCCTCAGAAACCCGATGTCATAGTGTTGTGCAACTAGGCGTGCGCATTGACTGCACACATGCTCACTTAGGTATCTGAGGGTGGTGTTTCTGTTGTGGTTGGCAGCGTTTCCTTCCACGGCAGCGGCAGCGGTTTCTCTACTCTAAACCGATAGGCAATGTAGCCTTTTTTCACCTCCTCCTCCCCTTCCTGCCTCCGCATGGCATGCTCCCAGGTCCCTGCAAACAACCACAGCTACCCATGGCAGCTGGGCACCTTGGAAGTCTCTCTGGGATGGGGGGAGTGGGGCGCATGCCAGGAAGAAAAAGACATTTGGAGTCACCCTTAATTCCACTGTCAAGGGGACGCGAAGGGGAGTGTGGTCCTTAAGACAAGTCGCGAGGGTCACCTGCACCGTCGCTGCAGATCGGAGACAGGGTTTCTCCCAATATGCAAAGCAAGCGTCCCCTCCCACTACTCCTGCGAGCACTACTACTGAATGCCTTACGCCGCGCATGTGTTGGGGGACAAGGAGGACCTCTTGCAATTCAAGGAACTCTGCAGAAAAAAAGAATACAGAGGGCTTTGCTCTTATTTTTCCAGTCCCACTGAGCGTGGCTCCAGTACTTTCCGCGCTGCCATCTTAGCTTTATGCTGCGGCCAGGCTGGGCGTGTGTGCATTCGTGTTGGGTGGGAGGCTGGGGGAGTGGGGCGCGGGGGCCCGCACTGGGCGGGTTGGGTGTCAGAATAGGGTAGACAGGAGTTCACGACACATTCGCTCTCAAAGAATAGCACTGAACTAAGGCCAGTCCTGCCTTATTACGGACATAGTATTTTTTTCAGTCCTTGTGGTTGATATGCTCTTTTCTCAAAAGAATCTCTCCTGTCTCTCTGATCATATAAGATGATGACTTCATCTTTCACCTCCTATGATCATAGATTTTGTCGTTCTTTTCCACTCAACATTGCAAACCTGGACTACAATTTTTTGAACTCTTATCACATTTATATTTTTTTCTACTCTGTATCTCTAAAGTTGCTTGGGATTTTTTGTTTGTTTTTAAGGAAGCCACTAATTCTGATGTAGTAAGTAACAGAGCAAGAACCATAATGTGTATGTCAGAGGACCGATTGATGTTAGTTTCATTTAACGTTACAAGATTACAAACACAGGAAGCATGTATAATATTGGGTACATAGGGACCTCTGAAAATACTGTGGTCAAGAGTGAATTTGTTTCCCTAATGTGTACAATAATGTATTAGAGCATTTAAAAACAGGATTTTAAAAAGAGGATTTTAAAACAAAATTGGTAGCTGAGAACAATTTGGGGGGAATAAAACAAAACAGCTCAGGCTTGAAGAGTGAAGAAATGCCTCATCCTTCAATGACCTTTGCTTTTTAAGAGTAACAAAATGCTGCATTCTTAACAAGTATGATGTTTCACTTTAAAATATTTTTCATGTAATATACTTAATACTCCAAATGGAGGAGAAAAATTCAACATGACAATTAAAATTATTTTAAACATAAACTGTGCATTTTGGATCCCCTAGCTATCCTGACCTCTTGCTTTAAGCAAGTATGTTTTTAGGGTCTTGGGATATTTATTAAATTGTAGGCATAAAGAGTTGAACTTTTTTCTCTTTATTTGTAGTCGTTTTAAGAGATGTAAATTATATGTCCAAGTTTTCCTACAAATAAAAAATTGAGGCTCTAGGCGGCCTGAATTATATATTGATATTTTCATCCCTGAAAAATATTCTAAAATATTATTAGTATATGTTTTTAATTATGTGAATTTAATAATATATATTTGGTTTGGTTTGGAGTTGGAGTCTCAGTCACCCGGGCCAGAGTGCAGTGGAACACTTGAGACTACCACAGCCTCAACCTGCTGGGCTCAGGCCATCCTTCTGTCTCAGCCTCCCAAGTACCAAGAAGCTGGAACTACAGACGACTACCATGTCTGGCTAATTTTTTTTTTTAATTGTAGAGACAAGGTCTTGCCATGTTGCCCAGGTTGGTCTCTAACCTCTGGGTTCAGGCAAGTCCTCTCATCTCTGTAATTCCAAAGTGCTGGGATTACAGATGTGAGCCACCACACCCAGATATTTGGGGTTTTTATGTTTGTTTGTTTTATTTTGTAGATGGGGAGGGGGGGTCTCATTGTGTTGACCAGGCTGGTCTTGAACTTCTGGCCTTAAGTGATCCTCTCACTTTGCTTTCCATAGTGCTGAGATTATAGGCATGAGCCACTACACCCAGCCTAATAATATAGTTGAATGCAAATCACAACATTTTTTAAAAATCTAATTGCTATGATACATTTAGACCAAGGAATGCTTAACACAACTGCTACAGAAAGTTATGTGTCCTAAAAAGAGAAATTTTAAAACCACAGCATTTCATCCTTGAAGACTTAAGCAAAGTTTATAAGTTGTTAAATTGACCTTTATTACTAAGATTAAATAGTTACATCATTTATCCTCAAGCACTAAAAGATCATTGAAATTCTTATATAAAATAGCAATTGTATCATCTCAAAGTTTCCTTGAAGTATATTTAATAGGATTATTGGCAAATCCATATGTTAGGATATATTTAAATGGTTCTAAGCTGATGGTACTTCTTTGTAAAAACATTTAACCTCTCTCAGGCGGCTTTTTCTCATCAGCAAAGTGGGTAATAATAGCAGCTCCTTCATTAGATTATTTAATTATTAAGTTAAATAATATGTATGAAGTACTTGCTTAGCATACTACCTGGCAAACAGTAAATATTATTATTACTATTATGCTAATATATTAATGGTCCCTTATTTGACGTTTGTCCCAATCTTATGCTAGAGGAAGTAACAAAACAGTTACCCAGTTTGAGTTACATAAATTTGGATTTGAAAGTTGGTTTTTTGTTGTATTGTCTTTTTTTCTTAACATAGTGTGCTATTCACAAACACAAATCTACCGTATCTGAGCATGACAGGAAGAATAGAATCCAAGGACAATACTTGTTTCCCTAAAATACCTGCCCTTGAATAATTTGTTAATTCACAGAGCATTTTGTTTGCTTTCATAAATTCAGTGAGGTTTTGGAATTTTACCAATGGCTACATTTTGACATGTTATAGTCAAAACAGATTATAGTTTATTCTCAAAAAGCTAGTGGCTATGGTGCTCCTCTAGGTCCAAATATTGACATTTTCTGTTCATCAGTAATTAATGTGAAAATTGCTCTACCTCATTTGACTTCCTGTTTTGATAAATATTTTTACTTTTAGTTTTTAAAAGTAAAAAGGAATCAATTTACTAATTCTTCATAAGTGACACTCTCAATGAAAAAGTTTAAAAATACACAACTCACGAAAAATATTTCACAGTCTTCCTAAATTAAATTGTGGTGACAGAATTTTCTTAGTTTAGAAAAAATAACCTTAGCTATATGATATAACACGTGAACTGAGTTAATTACTAATTTTTGTGGTGGAGCAAAAACAACACTGCCTGCAGAGAAAAACTGTGGCATCCCTACACGTACTTCTAAAGTCCACCTTTTGTTGGTGTGGTGTGCCAGTAATCAGCCTATTTGCTCTTGAGTCGTTCCTAGCCGTACATACCCCTGCTTTATACAGTAGGGAAATGATCCTACATAATGACATTTTCCAGGACTCCCTTGCCAGCTAGCCAAGTAAATTTCAGCCTGTAGGGTAGAATGGATGACTGGAAAGAGGATAGAGAGGAAAATCTTTCACGCTCTCTCTCTTTCTTCCCCTCTCCACCCACCCCTCCTTAGGTAGCATCAGAGTCCCAGCTCCTATTGAACAACTCCTTCCATGGTCTAGCTTCACCTGGGTAACCTCTTGTCGTAGAACCAGTTCTCACTGAACAGCTCCAGCTCCTGTATCTGGTATTTCCTCCTAAGTCTCTCCAGCCCTAAGGATTGTAGTGGCTTCATACTGATATTAATTCCTGAGATGATATTTCTTTTTTGATTTGCCTCTTTAGTTCCTTCAGTACCATTGCAATTAGTCCCCTATACTCAATTCTGTCTCTTAATGATCTGGCATACACTTATGTTTTCCTGATTGGATACTGAATGATACAGATGCCTTCCATCCAAATAATAAACCTGATTTGTCTTCTTGACCAAATGATGGCATTTTATCATCCTTAAAGCTTATGGATCTGACTTCAGGCAGCGAAACAAAAACCTGCTTTGAAAATAATATTCCCATCCTGGGCAACTTGGCAAGGCCTCATCTCTACAATAAATCAAATTAGCTAGGTGTGGTAGTATGAGCCTGTAGTTCCAGCTACTTATAAGGCTGAGGTGGAAGGATCGCCTGAGCCCAGCAGGTCGAAGCTGGGGTGGTCATGAGTGTGCCACTGCACTCCAGCCTGGGCAACAGTGAAATTCTGATTTATAAAATAAAATTTTAAAAAGTTGGTTGACTCGTCCACACCCACACACCCATCTAAGTCTTTCTTCTTCATTGCCTGCCTCTACTCTAGAATTGGAAAAAAAGTGAAATACTCTCTCTGTGAGCCTGTCCTGCATCTAGGGTTGGCTTTGTGACATAATTCAGGACAGTGACATCACTGATGTTGACCTTGACATTACAGAGTCAATGAACAAAGTTTCAAACTTATTTTTATGCAAGGAAAAAACAAACTCCTAATTGTCTTAGCTACTGTTAATGAAGTATTCTGCTACTTATAGCTAAAACATTCCTACTCAATATACCAACTCCAGCATCTTATCAGAGTACATTTTCTATCTGGTATCTATCAGTAATCTGTCTGAAAAAATATATATTTATGGAAAATACTTAAAAGCATAAAAATCCATTCATTTCTCTGGGACCTAAACTGTCTTACTTTAATCAAGTCAAAACATCAGAAAGTTTGCTGGATTGTATTTTATATTATGCCTTCAGATTTTATTAAAGATTACTACAATGATGTGCTTTGCAGATACCCCTCCAGGTTTGAGGCACTTATTCCAGATGTTGAGTGTTGTCTGCTGGCTGCTCAAAGTTAAGCCTCTTCCCATTGCTCTTGGACTTAAGGAACTCTCTCACCCCTGGTTAAACCACCTCCCCAGGGGAAACCCACATCACATAACTGGTCACTGTGGTATAAAAAGGCCTGACCCTCTGACTTTAATTCAAAATGGTTCTGAAGAGCCATCCCTGTTCCTAGAACTCTTCTTGAAGTCAGCTACATTCTTTGTGGCAGTTGCATTGCAGTCCGATCTCTCTCTCTTAACCAATCCTGCTTTCCTCACTCATTCACTAGCAGTATTGTTGAAAACACTCCAACAACAAACTTCCCACATGTAACTCTCCATCTCTGAATCTATTTCTCAGGGAACCCAACTTCAATCAATTGGTATGAGGTGTGACCTAAAGAAACAGACTCTAAAACAGGTCTTTGGAGTTGGATTATCCTCTGGTCAGATGGCAATGAGAATCTCATCTTAATGGACAGTTTATAAGGTGACCCCTATAATCTCCATCTCCTAATATCCTTGCCTTTGTATAAGCCCTTCCCCTTCTGTGTAGGTAGGACTTGCAAATTCCTCCTAACCAACAGAATATGTCAAAAGTGACAAGATATATCTGATTATTATACTTATGTGATTAAGATATGTGTTATTATAACTTCTGTCTTGCTGGGATCCTCTCTTCCTTGCTGTCTTTGAAGAAGCAAGCTGCCATGTCTTAAGCCACCATGTATGGTCCATGTGACAAGGAGCATATGGCAGCTTGCCGCCAACAGCCAATAAGGAACTGAGTCCCTCGGTCTGGCAACCTGAAAGGATCTGAATTCTGCCAAAAACCATATGAGTTTGAAAATGATTGCTTTCCAGTTGAGTCTCAGAGAAGACTGCAGCTCCAGCTGACATCTTTTTTTTTTTTTTGAGTCTCACTCAGGCTGGAGTGCAGTGGCACACTCACGGTCACCCCAGCATCAACCTGCTGGGCTCAGATGATCCTTCTGCCTCAGCCTTCTAAGTAGCCAGAACAACAGGTGCACACTACCATGCCCAGATAATTATTTATTTATTTATTGTAAAGACCAGGTCTCACCATGTTGCCCAGGCTGGTCTCAAATCCATGGGCTCAGGCAATCCTCTTGCCTCGGCCTCCCAAAGTGCTGGGATTACAGGCTTAAGCCACCGAGCCCAGCCTGACATCTTGAATAGAGCCTTGCAGAGGACAGAGATAAACCATGCCCAGACACCTGACACACAAAAGCTGGCAAATGATAAGTGAGTATTATTTTAAGTGTGTGGTAATATTGTTATGTAGCAATAGAAAATGAATAGGCCATCACTGACGTTAGGGGATGGAATATGGAGCATTGATAGCTCTGACATGTGGTAGGTGGTAGCTGTGTAATTGCAGAAATTTTCACTGGAGGTAACTAGGATGGGATCCCTGCAGATGGGAATATACTTGCAGGTGCAAGAAGAGCTCAAGCTTTTGAGAGGTTCGGGGAAAGTGTTAATTATAAAGACAAACCAGGTGCACTGGCTCAAGCCTGTAATCCCAGCACTTTGGGAAGCTGAGGTGAGCAGATTGCCTGAGCCCAGGAGTTCGGAGCCAGCCTGGGCAACTTGGTGAGACCTCGTCTCTATAATAAATCAAAAAATTAGCCAGGCATGGTAGTGTGCGCCCATAGTTTCGGCTACTTGGAAGACTGAGGTGGAAGGATCGCCGAAGCCTAACAAGTTGACTCTGGGGTGACCATGAGCGTGCCACTGCACTCCAGCCTGGGCGACGGAATGAGACTCCAACTCAAATAAAAAAAAAATTTATAAAGACAGTAAAACTAGATTCCCCTTGTTGAGTTCCAGAGATGCACTGGAGAAAGCCAAAGAAATGCTGACAGTTAGAGATCCAGCGGTCTGAGGTATGCCAGACATCTCCTACAAAGTAAAGGGTAAATTACCACATGTCATTCTTCCTGCCACAAAGTAGGAAGGACAACACCTGCTGGGCATCTTTGGGTTCTGAAGACATAATAGTTACTTGAAAATATTGCTCTGACACATTTTCTGAATGACACAGATGACTATCAGCTTTAAGCAGTTTCCAGAAGTGGAAAGGACCCTGCATCATTGTTAGGGTGTGGGACAAGGAGTTCTGTTTCTTGGACCACACACAGCATGACAGAGCCTATGTCATTAGATGTATCAGTGGTGGGGAATATGCTGTGGAATGAATGGGAAGTTCTGATGGGAAAATCACAAAGAGGAGTCCAAGAATCCTAACTAAGTTCATGGGGTATTTAGAAAATACACAGTGAAAAATGGCTGTTGGCATGCAATTTGGGCCTTGGTAGAGAAAGAACACCTGACCGTGAGATGCCTAGTGATCACTGTGAGCTGTCAAGTGGCCAGAACTGCCCATTTAGAAGCTGGCTTTAGTAAGAACCTCCAAATCATCAGGTCCAGTGGATCTAACATCAACCTATGGTGAGGTGGAGGTGATATACCCAGAATACAAGTAAGCTGCATGAGTATGAAGTCAGACTCCACCACTGTTGCACCGGTGCCTGTCTCTAAGCTCAAATATATGGCTTCATGGGATGGGGCAAGGGGTCCCTTATGACTGACTGCTGGAGGAGGAAAAAGGCTGACCTTGCTTCATGAATCAGCTGGCTTGGTAAATGGGTACAATCTAAAAATGGACTGCTGCTGCACTATGATCCTGATAGATCATGACGAGGCAAAATCCTTCCAATGGCTCAAACTTCAGGCAGTGTACATGATCATCCATTTTGCACATAGAGAGAAGTAGCCTAAAGTAATGATATGTAGTACTCATGGATAGTGACAGATGGCTTGACTATTTAGTCAGGAGCCTGAAAGTAGAATGATTAGATGATTGGGGAGGTTTGTGAAAGAGGTATGTGATGGACTTATGGGACTGAGCATGAAGTGTGAATATCTTTGAATCCCATGATGATGCTCATCAGAGAACATCCCATCTGGAAGAGACAGTGAACAACCACATAGACAGGATGATTCCACCAGTTGATATCAGTTAGGCTGTGTTTTTAATCTAGCCAAAAGGCACAAAAGCCACATGGATAGAGTACTATGGCACACAGAGTGATGGAGACTGTGTGCGATGGCAAGGACGTAGGTTATGCATGCAATGTGCAGCAAGGGCTCTCACTGAACAATGCTGATCTAGCTACTGCTCCTTCCAAGTGTGCAACCTGCCAGCAAAAGGGACCAAAACTAAGCCCTTAAGACTGCATGAGCCAGGCTTGGTGGCTCAGCCTGTAATCCCACGCTTTGGGAGGCTGAGGTGAATGAATTGCCTGAGCCTGCGGTTTCGAGACCCGCCTGGGCAACTTGGCAAGACCTCATCTCTACAATAAATCAAAAAAATTAGCCAGGTGTGGTAGCATGCACCTGTAGTCTCAGCTACTTGGAAGGCTGAGGCAGAAGGATCGCTGGAGCCCAGCAGGTCGAGGCTGCAGTGGCCAGGAGCATGCCACTGCACTCCAGTCTGGGCGACAGAGTGAGACTCCAACTAAAAAAAAAAAGACTGCATGATCCCTCAAGGAGATCCAGCCACTTGCCAGATAGTTGATTAGATTCTACCTTGGAAGGGTCAGCAAAGCAACTTGACTAAGATTGATACCTATTCTGGTATGGGTTTTCTTTTGCTGCCCATAAGACACTCATTGACCAGCCCCAATATCTAAAGACATACAGGTATGGGGTCCTGTAAAGCATTGACTCAGACCAAGGGGCCCTCTTACTATATAGTACATGATGTATGACAATGGGCATATGTCTGTAGCAGGCTGAATAATGCACCCCCCCCACCAAGGTGTTCATGTTATAATCCTCAGAACCTATGGATATATTACCTTACATTGCAAAGGGGTTTTGTAGATATGATTAAATTAAGGGTCTTCATATGGTCCTGCTTATCCAGGCAGGTCCAATGTCTTCACAAGAGTTCTTGTGAGAAGAAGTCAGGCTGTGAGAATAAGAGGAGGCAATGTGACAATGGAGGTAGAATCAAAGAAGATGCAATGCCAAGAGTGGAGGCTAGAGAGAATGAAGGATTTGAAGGTGTTGCATTGCTGGCTTTAAAGATAGAGAAAAAGGCTGGGCATGGTGGCTCATGCCTGTAAACTTAACACTTTGGGAAACTGAGGCTAGAGGATTGCTTGAGCCAAGGAGTTTGAGACCATCTAGGGCAATATAGTGAAACCTCGTGTCTACAAAAAAAATTTAAAAATTTAGCCAGGCCTGGTGGCACATGCCTATAGCCCTAGCTACTCGGGATGTTGAGGTGGAAGGATTGCCTGAGGCCAGGAGGTTAAGGCTGCCATGAGCCATGATCATCATGATCATGCCACTGCACTTCATAGATAGATAGATAGATAGATAGATAGATAGATAGATAGATAGATAGATAGATAGATAGATAAGCCTCTAGAAGCTGGAAAAGGAGAGGAAAAGAATTCTCCCTTGAGCCACTAGAAGAAATGTAGTCCTGCTTACATCTCAATTCTAGGACTTCTGACTACCAGTAAGGTAAGACAGTACATTGCTGTAGCAACAAGAGGAAACTAATGAAGTGTCCATTGCATTCACTTTTCCTAGTACATAAAATGCTACCCCGGAAACCTGCTGTTGATAGATAATGCCGTGGCCTTTTCAAGGCACATTTGGGTACAGCTGAAATGAACATAGTGCACCTTAAATTAACAGTTATTATATGACACTGAGTCCCTAAATATAAGTTCAGGAACCCAGAGTAGAAGTAGTAGTGGCCCTACTTCCAGTGACCCCTTAGAGAATTTGTGGTTTCTGCCCTGCTCAGGCTCCTGGTTCCGAAAGGTGTAGCGCTTCCACCACAGGACCCAGTAAGAGCGCCACTGGACTTCAAATTATGTTTGTTTCCAGTCACATCAGGCTCCTCAGTCAAGAGAACAGGCAACAAAGAAAGGAGCCTCTGTTATCAGGAGTAGATAGG
>CAUYQG010251207.1:0-17888 GCA_963574415.1 Tarsius wallacei
CGGGCGAGGTGACGCGTGCCTGTAGTTCCAGCTACTGGGAAGGCTGAGGCGGAAGGATCGCCGGAGCCCAGCAGGTCGAGGCTGCGGTGGCCGGGAGCGGCCACTGCACTCCAGTCTGGGCGACAGAGTGAGACTCCAACTCAAAAAAAAAATGAAGAAATTCCCTTACCTATAGAACTGAGACCCTTACGCCTGCCTCCTAAGGTTGTCGTGATTCCAAAGATAAGACATGTAAAATACACAGCACGTAGTACGGAGCATAATTAAGTGCTCAGTAAATAAATACAGCCATTATCATTGTCAACTTGTTATGTTAGAAGTGGCCGGTGGGTGTGCAGGCATAACCAAGGAAGGCTCAGAATAAACTCAGGGGTGGGGATTTCTGTGCACGGAAGCCTGGGAAGGAGGGGAGGCCAGGACTGAACCTTGAAGGTCATAGGGAGGCAACCCAGAAGAGAAAAAAGAATGGCGCTCGGAGCAGATGGCGCCGTCAGTAATAAGGTGGGATGCAATCAGGGAGCTGCAAATAACGCAGCCTGCGAGCAGTGAGGAGTGCAGATCAGAGGGCCGTCTAAAAGGCTGGGAAGATGGACAAGAACAGCGAAGGACGGGTCTCCTCAGGGCTGAGAAGCTTGGACCAGATCCTGTGGGAAGCCCGACGAAACCTTTAACAGGTGACAGGGACAGGCTGTGCCTTTAAATGATAGGGATAAACAGTGTGCCCAGGCGTGGAGGGGCTTAGCACTCGTCCATGTGAGCCATGCCTGTGAACGTTTTCCAAGCTGAATGACTTTTAAAACAATTTCCATTGCTGATTTAAGATACTCTGCACAGATGTGAGAGCGCGTTTTTTTCCTGACGGAATCTCATTTCTGTTCTAAATTCTTTATCTCCTTTTGCTTGCCCCCATTGGTGTTTACACCACCTGTCAATTTAGTATAATCTGTGATTTTAATGTGCTTTCCTCCTCTTCCAGATCATTATTAAACGCGCTAAATAAAACCAGCCCCATCCCTGCCTCGGGCGCTTCCTCCCCCGCCCCCAACACTTCCACTTATCTCAATGTGCTGATTGTCATTGGCATAATACCTCGAAACTCCTTGAAGCTTCCTTCGGGGACTCTAGTCCATTATCTGTGAACAAGGTAGGCCAGGAAATGGCTTCGCTTTCACTAGGCAAGATCTGGGCCCTCTTCTTGGTCCTGTGAGCCTTACCCCTCTTGAGTACATATATATATGAGGTCCCAAAAAGATGCTGCTCGATGGGGCTGGTGCAAATCAATGGGTTCTTGCAATGTGATCTTCAAAATGAATGTCCTGATGGAGAGACCTGATCAGTCTCTTCATTCCATAGTAGAGTAATTGGGGAGGAGAGAGAGAGAGAGAGAGAAAGGAGAGAAAGAAGGGAGAGGTGAGAGAAGAGAGAGTGTGAGACAGAGAGAGAGTTTGGGGGAGAGAGAGACAGCAAAAGAGAGACAGAGAGAGGGAGAGAAAGAGAGACAGAGTGAGACAGAGAGAGTGAGAGAAAGGAGAGAGACAGACAGAAAGTGAGTTGGGGAGAGAGGCTTCTGAAACCAGATTACGTGGTTTCGAAATATTTTCTTCTTTATTACATAGAAGTCAGATGTCTCAGCTGGGTGTGGTGGTTCTTGTCTATAATCCCATTACTTTGGGAGGATGAGGGGGGAGGATCGCTTGAACCCAGGAATTCAAGACCAGCCTGGGCAACATAATGAGACCTTGTCTCTCAAAATAAATAAATAAAAATTAGCCGAGCGTGGTGGTGCACACCTAGGGTCCCAACCACTCGGGAGACTGAGGCAGAAGGCTTGCCTGAGTCTAGGAGTTGCAGGCTGCAGGGAGCCATGATCAAGCCACCGCACTCCAGCCTGGGCAACAGAGAGAGATACCAACTCCAAAAAAAAGAGAAGGAAAGAAAAAAAGAAATCAGATAATTCCCCCGTCGTCCAGAGATTTTTTTTTTTTTTTTTTTTGTAATGTAAATCTGGAAGGGCATTCTAGTCACAGACATTTCCTTAAGCATTCCAATCACCCCTGCCTCACCATCTCTCAGCGCCATCCCTAGATTCCAGTTCTGCAGGAAGTCCAAGCCAGGACTCATGGGCATACTGGAATGACATGTGTCAGGAAAGGGGAAAGGCTGTCACAGCTGAAAGAGGCAACTCTAAAAACAGACTTCGGTAAGTCAGGAAGCAGGGAATGCAAACATGGAATTTTGCAGACCGTTTTAATCTTGGTTTCTAGATTTTGCCTTTTGAGTTATCCCTTCCGCAAACATTTTGGCCCCATCTAAGTGCCAGACGCTGCTCTGGGGACCACAGAAAACCAAAAAATCAAGAACAAAAAATGAAGCGCAGTTGGTCTCTATCTTCAGGAAGCTGAAATCGAGTAGGGAGGAATGGTTGGGAGACGACCCAGAGCTTAAGGTTTTTTGTACTTGAGTCTTTTTTTAATTTCCCATATCCAAAATGGCATCTCAGAGAGTGATTCTGTTACAGACATGTCTTCACCTGATTAAGTTTGGAGTTTCAAAGCAAGACAGCTTCGGATTGCATATATCCATCATTCCCCCATGCCCATGCTTCTGGCCACTGCACACCCAAACCTCACGCCTCCCCACTCCCACCCAATGTCAAGGCCTGAAACACTAGCAGCCTTATTCACTGGCACCACAGTCCCCTAGAAATGTTTGGAGTCCGGGCAACTCAACCAGGAAGGGGCTTAGAAAACCACCAATGGAAAAGCAAGCCATGCTATCGACAGCTCTCACAAGCTTCCTGACAGAAACTTCTGAAATTGAATTTTAACAGTGTTGAGAAAGGAGAAATAAGGTACAGTAAGTCCCCTACATACAAATGAGTTCCGTTCCGAGAGTGCAGTCATAAGTCCAATTTGTCTGTTATCCCAACAAAGTTAGCCTAGGCACCCAACTAACACAACCGGCAACTCAGTACTCTATTGTAATAGGTTTATAATACTGTTCACATAAATAATGCATAAAAAACAAACACAAAAAAAATTTTTAATCCTATGGTGCAGTACCTTGCACACATGTGACAATGCACGCCAAACATGTGAACTAACTTACGTGGTTGGACATGCGAACACACGTTTGCATCTTTGAAAGTCCACAACTTGAAGGTTCATAGGTAGGGGACTGACTGTACGCTGCTCACCCTCTCCTCTCCAACAGGCATCAAGCATGGGACTCAGAGGAGCTGTCTAGGTGGCTCTAGACAAGAGGCAAGTCTAATCAGAGTTCATCTACCATTTCTGGAATTCTGCAACATCTGGTTATTTCTGGCCACCGGTTGCCTATTGAAGCTCAGTTCCTCTTTTCAGGTCCTGTGACTTCACATTCAGCACAGTGAAGGTAGAAGAGTTTTCAGAAAGATTGCCCTCTTGGCCTGTTGCAGCGGCTCATGCCTGTATTCCCAACCCTTTGGGAGGCCAAGGCTGGAGGATCGCTTGAGCCCACGAGTTTGAGACTTGCCTGGGCAACATAGTGAGACCTTGTCTCTACAAAATGATTAAAAAATCAGCCAGGGATGGTGGTGCATACCTGTAGTCCCAGCTACTCAGGAGGCCAAGGCAGAAGGATCACCTGAGCCAGGGAGGCCAAGGCTGCGGTGAGCCGTGATCTTGCCACTGCACTCCAGCCTGGGTGACAGAGTGAGACCCCAACTCAAAAAATATACACACACATTTTAAGCAGGACGTTTGCTCAAAAGATGGAGTTAATCAAATGAATGCTAGCATCCTCATGCGTTAGGCAGGACAGTAAAAGAAAACGGCGGAAGCAGTATTGAGAGTGCCATACTACACAATGCTACCATAATTCAATTCAACTTGGAAAAGTAATACATAGATAACATTGTTTAAAATGTGTATGCAGCCGGGCTCGGTGGCTCAGCCTGTAATCTCGCGCTTTGGGAGGCTGAGGTGAGTGGATTGCCTGAGCCCGCGGGTTCGAGACCCGCCGGCGCAACTTGGCGAGACCTCATCTCTACCATAAATCAAAAAATTAGCCGGGTGTGGTAGCGCGCGCCTGTAGTTCCAGCTCCTTGGAAGGCTGAGGCGGAAGGATCGCCGGAGCCCAGCAAGTCGAGGCTGTGGTGGCCGGGTGCGGCCACTGCACTCCAGTCTGGGCGACAGAGCGAGACTCCAACTCAAAAATAAAATAAAATAAAGAAAACGTGTATGCATCTCTTTGACTATATATACGTATGTATGGCCCAGTTGGAGGATGAGTGTGATGGTGTTGCCTACTCTCTTTCCAACAGTCATCTGGACTAATGCCCCATGAACTTGCCCATGGAAGTGAGTACCTATGCTCCTTGAAAGCTGTAACTGGATTCTGATGAATAGCCGGGCTCAGCTAGAAAGAGAAAGGGCTCGCAGCGCTGAACACAAATATGTGTGTGTGTGTGTGGTGTGTATAAAACAAAGATTGAGCCGGGCTCGGTGGCTCAGCCTGTAATCCCGCGCCTTTGGGAGGCTGAGGTGAGTGGATTGCCTGAGCCCGCGGGTTCGAGACCCGCCTGGGCAAGCAAGACCTCATCTCTACGATAAATCAAAAATCAGCCGGGCGTGGTAGCGCGCTCCTGTAGTTCCAGCTACTAGGAAGGCTGAGGCGGAAGGATCGCCGGAGTCCAGCAGGTCGAGGCTGCGGTGGCCGGGAGGACCGCTGCACTCCAGCCTGGGCGACAGAGTGAGACTCCAACTCAAAAAAAAAAAAAAGCTGCCAGTTCCAAGTGTTCGTTCGATGCTGTGAATGCTTCCTCTTTTTATCTGAGACTGCCTACTCATCAGAATCCAGTTACGCCTTTCAAAGAGCGTAGGTACTTCCATGGGCAAATTCATGGAGCATTAGACTGGACGACTGTTGGAAAGACAGCCTGTGATGCCATCACATGTATCCTCCACCTGGCTGTCTGTTGGAGATTGCCCAGGTGGCCAGCAGACCAGTTGCTTTCTTGGCTTTTGGTAATAGTCTCAGTTTTTCATCTCCTGTTTTGAGCACTCACTCTCCACCTAGGATGTGGACAACTGTGGATTTACAATTATGTCATTGATGTGAGGCATGCTAACCACACACACAACCTTTTCCTTTTCAGGAGCAAACGTGGCTTCTTAGTTGTCCCAGGCAGGTAGCAGAGCACAGTTGCCATGTCAATGTTCCTTTAAATGGCGTTTTTCCGTTGCAAGCACCATTCCTGTCGCATAGTCTAAACTATTCCCCGTGGAATTGCCTCCACAAACAAACACACTTCAGTAAGTAGCCCTTTGCCAGGGTCATTGGAACGAAAATGAACAACAAAAAATTCCGCCCACTCTTATTTCTGATGGTGACCTCGCGGTACCCTTGAAATTGGAAGGAGCACCACCCCGGGGTATAACCCTAGTCGGCCATAGAACTGCCACTGGGTTATAGTCCGCTTTTATTTTCAATTGCTGAATTTTTACAGCTACATAACAAAAAGCTTTATTGTTAAAGGTTATGTTGCCCTTATACCTTCCCCCCCCTTTCCAATTATAAGGAGTCTATCTTAGTTTTTTCAGCCTGGGGAACACAGAGAGAATAAAACATCATTAAATAGGTATATTAGGTCATTTATTTTTAATCATAGGTGTTTGTATTCTGGCACTTGACATAGACATTTAGCTATATCAAAGCCTCCAGAAGCAGAGCTAAACAATCAAATTTTAGTAGAGAATCAGTTCTTGGTCACCATGTCATAGTTTTGTGAGTCTGTTGCACCCGAATCCCTTCCATTCCTCATGATACACTGTTCCCTGTCCACTCAGAAGCTTCTGTCTACACGAGATTGACTATTACAGGGAAATAACAGAAAGTGTCCCTTGTAATGTCACCACATTTTTTACATTCTGAGAATCCTTCCCCAGGCACCAGCGCAGTTTGAGAGGCAGAAAGGTGACCATATTTTTATGACAGGTTTTTTTTTTTTCCCCCTTGGTCTGAGGTTGGAGCACAAGAACAAAATAGCTCTTTTTGTTCATTGTACCAAGAAATTCCCTCCTGGATCTATCAAGTGTGACTGTTCACATAGCAAATAGCTTGGACATACCAGACATAAACACCATATGAATAAAACATGTTGCAATAGTTAAGTTTTTACAAAGACAAGGTGTTTCGTACTACCCTATCTGTGGAAGTTCACAGTAATCATTCTCAATGGTGGCATTTTATCTTAACTGAATAAAAATACTTTTAATTATCTCAGTTAACTCTGTTTATCATGACAGTATACGCATCATTAATTTGGGGAGTTTTTTTTTTTTAAACTGTTCCTGTAACATAATGGCTTGTCTAGGTTGAGTTCTGAATTTTTTTTTTTTAAAGGTTGAACATTTGATTTCCACGTCTCCACTCAGAGATTATTTATCTGTTTCCTGTTAACTCTAAAATGGAATCATTTAAAATGAAGACTTTGGGAAGAAGGATCATTAACTAGTCATATCTTGATATTTTACTGAAAATCCAAAGTGCCACAAAATAAGCCATTGTGTCTAATCTCAATTGCTGTACTATGTTTGAGAGAATATAATCCCTAAAATAGAATTAACCTAGGCCACACAGTGATGCACAGGCTGAGATCAGCACCTTGATTTACACACAGAAGCTGAGGAATTAGCTGGAACACATCACCATTTATGGGTGGAACACCAAAGCCCAGCACAGTTGTGGGTTTTTTCAAGGTGTCTGCCTTCAAACTACCTGCAGTGCTTTTAGTAGTTCATTGCCCTGGGCACTGACCCAGTGGAAAGTTCCCTATTCACCAACAACCTACAGCAATTTGCACTTATTGACACCATAGCAGCTAATTGGTCTTCACGACCTGCAAACTTTCAGGAAGGTCAATCTAAGCCACCTTTGTTATGTCAAGGATCAATGTAAAATTCAGCAAATCAGATTCACTCCTGCTTCCTCACCCCACCAGAAAGTTGTCTGAAGTTTTGTTAGTCACCCCAAGGAGAGGGCCTCAGACTTGTCCACTGTGGGGTTTCAACATGAATGTGACACCATCTTGTGATTCCTATGAAAAGATGCAGTGAAATATAGCAATATGTCTCCTAGAAAGACTATTGCATTGCATTGAATTATTTCTATAAATTAGGTCTAGTGCTAGGTGAGATGCGTGTGTGTGTGCGCGCGCGCGCATACACGGTGTTTTGTTTTACATGTAATCCTCATAATGCCAGGTTCGACTAGTGAAGAAGTAGATGAAATAATTAAGTGAACAGACTCTGGAGTCAGACTGTCTGGGTTCAAACGCCTGATCCTTGCAGGTGTGTAACCTTGAGCGAGTTACCTAACATCTCTGTGCCTTAATTTCCTTTTCGGAAAAAAGAAGACAGTAACAGAGCATTGTTTTGAGGATTTAATAAATGAATACATATAAAGCACCTGGAACTTTACCTAGTACATGGTACTTGATGCTAAACATCTGTTGTTACTATTATTATCCTTATCCTATAGTTTAGGGCTCAGAGGTTTGAAAGAGGTAGAGTCAAATTCTGAGATTAGAAAAAATTGCACCATATGAGTCATTCCCAATACGTTATCTAAGCAGTATTAGAAGCACAGACTATCATTGTAGGCAATACACGGGCAATACGTTGTTTCAAAAGTATGTATTTTCTTTGTGTGTGTGTGTATTTGTGTGTGTGTTGGAGTCTCACTCTGTCATCCAGGCTGGAGCGCAGTGGCACACTCACGGCCACCGCAGCCTCCACCTGCTGGGCTCAGGCGATCCTTCCGCCTCAGCCCTCCAAGTAGCTGGACCTATAGGCACGCGCCACCACGCCTGGCTAATTTTTTGATTTATTGTAGAGATGAGGTCTCACCAAGTTGCCCAGGCTGGTCTCAAACCCGTGGGCTCAGGCAATCCTCTCACCTTGGCCTCCCAAAGTGCTGGGATTATAGGCGTGAGCCACCGCACCTGGCCAAAAGTATGTATTTTCAGGTGAAAATTTTAAATGTCAAATATACAACTAGCAAATGAAGTAGCTGGCTTTATGGATTCTATTTTTCCACAGAGGTCAAGCAAAGAGTCACCTTTTAAAATATTATGTAAGTGAAAGTACATGTAATACACAAATATGGTAAAAAAAATTAGTTTATACTGAATGTCTAAAGTTCAGGAACACTCCACTATAACTTACTGTCTTCCTAGTATATTCTCATCTTAAACAATAGTTTTCTGAATCCCAGTTAAATCCCACAAAAAAATGAAGTTCCAGATGTGTTCTCCGTCTCTACTTCATGAGTTTAACCAATTAATGAGACTAAATTATATATGTGTTATCTACCCAACCATCTGCTTTATACTTATTTGAGAGAAGGACTCTTTCCCCAAAGAAGAAATTGTTTTGTTGAGGAGAAAAATCCAAAAGATATGAAAGAGAACTCAAGAATGTACTAACTTGTGTGATACAAGTAGATATTCAAAAATATAAATTCAGGGTAGGGAAGAATTCATATTCACTGGAATAGTCAGAAAAGACTTCGTGTGAACATGGAAGCAGAGCAGGGCTTGTCTAGGAACATAAAGGGAAAGACCTTCCAGGCACTAGGAAACACTGAGCAGCTCATCAGAATCAACTAAGAACTGTGAAACCATGGAAATGCCTAGGTTGTGTTCCAGAATATTACATCAGAATGTCCAAGGGAGCAGGGCAGGAGTGTTGTATCCATTTTCCCTAGACCATGGTGTTTTTACTGTACATGTGACTGTGTCCTTTGGTGAGTATTTCTGCTTCCTGGAAGCTGAAGAGCTTTTCTCTCTTTGGCCATCCAGAAGAGTAGTCCCTACCTGAAAAGGCCTGAGGAGGGAGTGGATTGGCTTGGGAATGAGCCTATCTTTCTTTGACTGTTTCTTGGAGATTTCTCAGTGTGCTTTGATTTGTGTGGTAGGCAGTTCCAAGATGGCTCCCATGTTCTTCACACCCTGGCGTTATGACCTGAGTCTGTCCTTGAGTGTAGATGGGGTTCTGATTTGCTTTCAGCCAATAGAAGACAGCAAAAGTGAAAGGATGAATTCCCACCTACGATTCTGTTTTAGCAAACTGGAAAGAGATTTCTCTACCATCTTTGAAGGCACAAACAGCCATGTTGCAAACTCCCTATAAAGAGAGCCATGTGGCAAGGAATGCAGGTGGGTCTGAGTCCTGAGGGCACCTTTCAGCTGAAAGCTGTTAAGAAACCAGCACTAGTAAGAAACTAGGGCTCTCAGCTGGGCACAGTGGCTCATGCCTGCAATCCCAGCACTTTGGGAGGCTGAGATGAGAAGACTGCCTGAGCCCAGGAGTTCAAGACCAGCCTAGGCAACACGGCGAGTTCTTACCTGTACAATAATTTTTTATTTTTTTAATTGCCAGGCATTGTGGTGTGTGCTTGTAGTCCCAGCTACTTGGGAGGCTGAGGTGGAAGGATCAACTGAACCCAGGAGGTCGAGACTGTGGTAGCTGTAATCTTGCCACTATACTCCAGCTAGACTCTAACAAGAAAGAAAGAAAGAAAGAAAGAAAGAAAGAAAGAAAGAAAGAAAGGAGGGAGGGAGGGAGGGAGGGAGGGAGGGGGGAGGGAGGAAGGAAGGAAGGAAGAAACCAGGGTTCCCAGTTATGTAGCTGGAAGGAAATACATTTTTCCAACAACCTAAGTGAGTTTGGAAGTGTTTTCTTCCTTAGTTGAGTCTCCAGATGAGAATGCAGCCCAGCTGATGCCCAGGTTATAGTCTCTCAAGACCCTGAGATGAGGAGCTCCCTAAACTGTGCCTGGCCTTTTTATCAAAGAACTGTGAGACGGCAGATGCCTCTATATTTTAAGCCTCTGAGTCGGAGGTAATTTGTTATGCAATCACCAGCAACCTAATAATCTGACTTTAGCCTTTAAATGCAGGGGCAAAGTCATGCTGGTATCCGGATCAAAGACACAGCTTGACTCCCTCCCTCCCTCCTCTGCTCCTAGTTGTAGTTTACCATATATTTCTCAGGGTGAACTGCAAGAACAAGTGGTTCTACCACAGGTCAAAGGCTCCTCCTTCTTCAGTTACCATGTGATGCCCCATCCTGTTCCCAAAATAGCCCATGCATCTTAAAAAATCGAAGGACGAACATTTGGACAGATGGGAGAGAAGCTAGGGTTTTTTAAACGATAACCTCTTTTTCCTCATGCCTAGACCACTAATATGTGTTCATTGTAGGAAGCAAATCATAACAGGAAAGAAATTATCCAAAACCACAGCATGAGAAATGTCTACTGATAATATTGTTCAACATTCTGCTGGCCTTATAGATGCATAGATAGGCAAAATCTGGCACCGTGTGTTGTTTAGAACCTGCATTTTTGAATTCACAAGACATCACGCATGTTTTTCAGGTTATTTAATGATCTGTGACAACAGCATTGTTAGTTTTATTACTATTCTGACATGATACTTCATTTTAAATATAAGATTTAATTCATTTAATGAATGTAGATAAGGCCAGAATTTGAAGGGACTGTAAAAATTTCCAACATTTGGGAAAAATTTAAGTGTTCATCAACTTAACTCTGAATCACATCAGAGTTTTCAAACTTTAATGCGCATCACCCAGTGATCTTATTAAAATGCCAAATCGAATTCAGAATCAGGTTGGGTCTAGGCTGGGGCCAAAGTCCTTTATTTCTCCAAGTTGATAACTGATACTGATCCTCCCGGTCTTTGGACCATACTTTGAGTAGGGAGACACTACCACCAACAACCAAAACTTGGAATTGAAGGCCTGGGCCAGGGGAGACACAGAAGCAACAGAAGGTAAAAGAAGTTGATGGATATTTCAAAGAATGAACAAGACGATTTTACAACAAATTCAGTATAGAGCAAACTGTGGTAGCAGATTTAAAAACCAACTGCAAGAGTTCAAGACTAGTGATACTGTTAACAGAAATGTAGCCCATCTTAAAAGATGGTGAGGAAGTTGATTCTGACCACGTTGATGTTAATTAAGAGTAGGTTATTGTGGGTTTAATTGTATCCCTCAAAAAGATATGCTGAAGTCCTAACCCCAGGTACTTGTGAATGCAGTGATATTTGGGAAGAGGGTCTTTGTCCATGTAATCAAGGCCATACTAGATCAAAGTCATACTAGATTAGAGTGGGCCCGAAACCCAACAACTGGTGTTTTCCTAAGGAGAGGGAGATTTGGAGACACAGAGACACACATAGAAATGTCGGCCATGTGACAATGGAGACAGGGGTCGAACTGACATAGACATAAGCCAAGGGATACCAAGGGCTTCCCCCAACAACCAGAAGCAAAGAATAGGCAAGGAAGAATTCTCTCCCAGAGACTTCAAAAAGACACCGATGCCTTGATTTCAGATTTCCAGCACCCAGAACTGTAAGAGCATACATTTTTGTTGTTTCAAGCCGCCCAATGTGTGGTATTTGTTATGGCAGATTTATGAAACGAACACCATTATCTAATTGTTAAAGCTGTGAAAACAAAGAGAAGGATGAGATGGGAGAGCACACTGGTCAGAGATAGAGATGCCAGTTTTAGAAACTTTCAGATACAGATTATAGTTCACGTTTACGTCGTTCAAACCACGAAGAAAATAAGCACAGTTGAGAAAACAGAGCGGAATGTCTGACAACCCCCAAAAGTCATTCTACATCTCCAAGTCCCACTCCCCAATTCAGTATAAAAGAAAAGGCTGGATTAGGCAATCTTTGAGTTCCCTTGTAGCCTTATTATTTTATATCCATCATTCAGCTCATGCTCTGGCTCCATGCTGGGGAGCGAAGAAGCAGTCAGGGCCAAGTGCAGAGGCTCTTTGGTGACAATGATGACAATAGGCATACTCGGTGTCGTGCCTTTTTTTTTTTTTTTTTTTTTGAGTTGGAGTCTCCCTCCGCCTCGACCTGCTGGGCTCCGGCGGTCCTTCCACCTCAGCCTTCCAAGTAGCTGGAACTACAGGCATGCACCACCACGCCTGGTTAATTTTTTGATTTATTGTAGAGACGAGGTCTTGCCAAGTGTCCCAGGCTGATCTTGAATCCCCGGGCTCAGGCGATCCTCTCACCTCGGCCTCCCAAAGTACTGGGATTACAGGCTGAGCCACCGAGCCCAGCCTGTGTTGTGTTTTTATGGGAGATTCAAAAAATTTTCACCTGTAATATACCATGAATCCTAACACCTTCACTATGAAACAGAACAAGCATTATCATCATTTAAAGGATAAAGAAACCGAGACACAGGAGAATTAAATGAAAAAGGTTCTTCCATGTTATATATTGCCTGAATGAAGCAGAATGCTTATCAGGAGAAAAACGAATGACAATATAAAAAGCATAGAAATACTGGTGGGAGATAGATCACCCCCTCACCCCTTACTCCCGTTCTCCCTCCTCCGTCTCTCTCTCTCTCTCTCTCTCTCCTCTAAATTTTCTTGCCCCTATTTGTAAAAAATACCTTTTGGTTACAAAATATGTAATACTCAACAAAAGAGAAATAATTGGAATGTGGGGTGATCAGGAAAATAGGAATTTTTCTTTCCCGTGTGTTTTTCTTCCTAGGGTTCATGAATAAAGTTATGACAGATACTCTATCCCTTCTGGAAAGCTCAGTTTTTCTCCAGGCTTTAAGGCCTGGAGTAGCTCTCAGTGGTATTTTATTTATGGAAAGAAACAAAAAAAAATTATAAAATAATAAAAATTTAAAAACTCATCAGCTCTACCTTTTCTTTACGTTAGGGTTGCCTTCCTTGCGCTGCTGTTATCTAGGATGTTGAAAAACAAACTGCCAAGTCTATGTCATGAGAGTCAAGCTTCATTTTTGTTCCTTGGGAAAAGCTAATTCTTAGTGTCTTAACCCTTCAGAAGAAACATTCCCAATGAGTTTTAACAAAGTATTAAAATTTTACCTTTTTTTGGCCGGGTGCAGTAGTTCACGCCTGTAATCCCAGCACTTTGGGAGGCTGAGTCAGGAGGATTGCTTGAGCCCACCAGTTCAAGACCAGCCTGGGCAGCAGAGCAAGACTTCATCTCTACAAAAAAAAAAAAAAATTAGCCAGGCATGGTGGTGTGCACCTATAATCTCAGCTACTCGGAAGGCTAAGGTGGAAGGATCACCTGAGCCCAGGAATTTGAGGCTACAGTGAACAGTGATTATGCCACTGCACTAGAGCCTGGGGGACAGAGTGAGACCCTAACTCAGAAAATAGTAATTTTTTAAAAATACAATTTTACCTTTTCTTTAATGGTTTCATTTCTTGTGGTGCTCTTACCTAGAATATTGAAAACCAAAACCAACACCAAATAATCTGCATTTGAACACAAGCTCCACCAACTACCAAAACTTCTTATTGGCAGTAAACACCTTTCAGAGTCTCACTCTGTTGCAGGCTGGATGACAGTGGCATGATCATGAAAATCACAGCTCAGCACAACCTTGACCTCCTGGGCCAGGCAATCTTCTCTCCCACCTCATTATCCCAAGTAGCTGGGACTATAGGCACATGTCACCATGCCTGGTTAATTTTTTGATATTTTTTGTAGAGACAAGGTTTCACTATGCTGCCCAGGCTGGTCTTGAACACCTGGGTTCAAGTGATCCTCCTGCCTCAGCCTCCCAGAGTGCTGGGATTACAGGTGTGAGCTGCCCAGCCAACACCTTTAGATCAAATCAGACTTACAAACAATGGCATACCTTGTACCAGTTAATTCGTGGGCTCTATAGAGTTAAAAGTTATTTATTTTAAAAAGCTGCCAGAGAAGAATTTTCCTTCTTTCATTTGCCTTTGAAGAGTGACTGGCCTGCAGCAATCTCTGCTATGTTTTTTCCACCACGACACAATAACAATCCCAAGTGACACACCTTCTGAATGATTAGAAATTGTGGTAAGTGGCAGGACCTGAGACCCAAAACACAGAGGCTTAAGCACTCTGTCACAAAACCCCTTCAGTGGCGGGCTGCTGTCTAGCCAGGTTTGCTAGTGGTCCCTCCCTGGAGTTACTCCACCCTTTTCCACACCTTGACTGGAATGCCAAAGGCCAACAAACAGCAAAGACTAGGATGGTGGTGTTGCTACGAATCAGGAAACTATTGCTTTAATCAACGGCTACACTTTCCTATGAGTTATAAAATAGGACAAGTGTTATCACTTAAAACATGTCAAGCCAGGCCGGTGGCACGTGCCTGTAGTCCCAGCTACTCGGAAGGCTGAGGCAGGAGGGTCGCTTGAGCCCAGGAGTTCTAGGCTGTAGTGTGCTATGTCAATCAGGTGTCCACACTAAGTTTGGCATCAATATGGTGCTTCCCAGGAGTGAGGGTCCACCAGGTTGCCTAAGGAGGGGTGAACCGGCCCAGGTAGAAACAGAGTGGGTCAAAACTCCAGTGCTGATCAGAAGGGGGATTGCCCCTGTGAATAACTACTGCACTCCAGCTTGGGCAACATAGCAAGACCCTGTCTCTTAAAAAAAAGAATCCAAAGTGATACGTGGGAAGTTTAGTCGAAAAGATGCTTCACTGTAACAGAGAGAACTGGCAAGGGAATGGACCTCTGAGACACTTCGAGGCCTCTGGACCAGATGGTACATGAAGGAACATTCTACGTTAGTTCTCTGACCAGTGCCTCAGGGCCTGGCATTTTATAAATATTTGCTGATGTGTGAATAAAAGCATCTATACCTATACTTTACCAGTAGGAGGGGAATATTGGCAGTTATAGCTTAATGATGCCTTCCATGCTGGTGAACACCAGAACAGGGAAGAGTGTGGGTGGGGGAGGTGGGGTGAACTGTGTTAAAAATAAGGGGGCGAGATGGTCTGCTCTTTTTTGCTTCAATGCTTTATTCATCGTAGTGATGCCAAGCCAGGTATGCATCCCATTTCAAAGGGTTTTTGCAGTATCCTTAGTAATTTTCAGTAAATGTTAGCTATTATTATTACCACTATTATTATTATTATTCTAGAAATGGATAATAGGTTCAGAAGTCATGAAAACGGAACCCATATTTCCATAGCAAATGTGAGTCTAAAGGCACGTGACCATTTAAAAAAGCCACATACATTAATGTATATATCCAATTTATCCAAGCAGCTTGGTGCCTTTAATGCCTTTTTCTTTTTCCATAATCTAAACCGCAGACATTTTGTAAAAGGTTCCCTGCACCAGAATAGTTGCTCAGCATCAACTCTTGGGTAAATCCAAGAGGAACAGGCTTCTAATTGAGCTGGTTTCCTAGACATTGAGGTGGGCAGGTTGGGCTGGATTCAGCTGCAATAAAGAAGAAGAAGAATATGATGGGTGTGGTGGTTCATGCCTGTAATCACAGCACCCTGGGAGTAAGACTCTGGGAGGTCAAGGTAAGAGGATTGTTGAGCCCAGGAGCTTGAGACCAGCCTAGGCAACCTAGTGAGACCTCCTTGCTGCAAAAAAAAAAAAAAAATCAAAAAAAATCAGAAGCATGGTGGCATGCACCTGTAGTCCCAGCTATCCAGAGGCTGAGAGAAGGAGCACCTGAGCACAGGAAATCAAGGCTGCTGTAACCGTGATTGCGCCACTGTACTCCAGTTTGGGCACCAGAGTGAGTCCCTGACTCGAAAACAAACAAAAGTAGATAAAAAAGATTTGTTCTGAGCGTTTAAAGATGTTCAGAGGGAAGATTCATCATTGGGCTTTCAAGGCTGTAGTCTGGATGTTTAAGTGCCAGTTGGTATGGGAAGCATTCAGGGTTGACACTTTGTAGTATTTTCTTATATTTCTATGACTTCTCTCGCGAGGGTATCTAAGTGCCTCTCTTTATAAATTTGGGTTGATATAAATCAGCACTTACTGAGTGCCTACCGCATGGAAATAAGTCAGTCACTCAATATACTGTCATACTTTCTTTCCACAACAGCACTGTGAAGGAGTTGAGATTATCCCATTTTACAGATAAGGAAACTGAGGAGTCACAGGCAAGCCCCATGCCACCTGTTTTCTCGGGGAAGTAATATTTAAACCCAAGGGATGCTTAAGAGAATGCTTTCTTTCCACCATTCACAATTGCTTCAGCCCTGGCTTTTCAAGCCTCTCTCCAGGCAGAATATGTAGGGAAAACAGAACTGCCTCACTTCTAAATCAATCAAATGTCATACACATTGACCTCTTCTCAAATAAGAGAATACTTTTTTTCAGTCAAAAAAAAAAAAAAAACTAAAACTGTTTTACGGCACAGACACTTCTGAACACATCGGATTCCTTTACTTCTCGGAAAAAAATAACAAGAAATAATGTGATTTGTTTTAAATAAGGTTTTAAGATTATTTAAAAGCTCTCACATTGAGAGGATAGTCCCTGACTCACAGATTATATATTATTCCCAAGTCTCGTTAGAGTTTTCAAGGAGAAAGTCATCCTTATAGCTACCAGCTAGGAGAGTACCTGCCGATAGAATTTATAGTGCAAGAGTGACCATTAACTCCTGCTTCTTTAAAGCACATTTCTCTTAGAGACCTTGACAGTTTAGACATAGAGCAAAAGCTTCCTTTATTGACTTCTAGTTGAAGAAGATGAAAAGGGTATTTTGGAAAGAAATGGTAATAAAAATAAAGGTTGAATCATATAAACCTTCAAGTAGGAAGATAGTAATGCCATGCATATGCAAGTTATAGATATATATATATTTCCTTGGTATTAAATATTATATCATGTTAAATGCCTGAAGGTATTAACAAAAACATCCATATACCTTATAAAATCAGATCTGACACTATCTAAGGCAATATTTTCAAACCAATGGTTACAACGCTGAAGCACATTGTTAAATCAATTTAGTGGATCATGAAGAGCATTTTTTAAAAGGAGGAGTATAATAGATTATTTAAGAAGAAAAGATTAGGATAAAATAGAATATATCAGCCTGCATAACACTTGGTAAAGTTAAGTTTTGTTTTATGAATGTAAATTTCATATTCACGGCTGTTTCCCCATCAAACAGAACAGAATAGTGCTGAGAATATAACAGGTGATAAATAAATATTTGTTGTTAAATGAATGAATGGGTGTGTGCGTGTGGGTGCGTGGGTGGTTCCATATACTTTTGGGGAGGGGGGTTGGAATCTCACTCTGTCGTCCAGACTGGAGGGCAGCGGCCGCTCCCGGCCACTGCAGCCTCGACCTGCTGGGCTCAGGCGATCCTTCTGCCTCAGCCTTCCGAGTAGCTGGAACTACAGGCGCAGGCTACCATGTCTGGCTAATTTTTTTCATTTACTGTAGAGATGAGGTCTCGCCAAGCTGCCCAGGCTGATCTCGAACCCATGGGCTCAGGCAATTCCCTTACCTTGGCCTATCAAATGCTGGGATTACAGGCGTGAGCCACCGAGCCCAGCTGTGATCAATGTTTATATACCTAACCCTGAATTGTACCTCGCATCTTTATAATAAAAAAAATAGAGCCGGGCTCGGTGGCTCAGCCTGTAATCCCGTGCTTTGGGAGGCTGACGTAAGTGGATTGCCTGAGCCCACGGGTTCGAGACCCGCCTGGGCAACTTGGCAAGACCTCATCTCTACAATAAATCAAAAAATCAGCCGGGCGTGGTAGCGCGTGCCTGTAATTCCAGCTACTCGGAAGGCTGAGGCAGAAGGATCGCCAGAGCCCAGCAGGTCAAGGCTGCAGTGGCTGGGAGCAGCCACTGCACTCCAGTCTGGGCGACAGAGTGAGACTCCAACTCAAAAAAATAATAAATAAAATAAAACGTTTAAAAAGGTATTTTATTAGACTTTGCAGCAACTTAGATGGATTTGGAGTCGATCATACTCAGAGATTTATCACTGAAACAAAGAACTGAGTTCCATATGTTCTCACTCATAAGCTG
>CAUYQG010251215.1:0-14276 GCA_963574415.1 Tarsius wallacei
GTTCTGTCTTTTTGAGCTTCTTTTCTATGTTTTTGACAGTTTGGGTTAGTTCTGTGTTTTGGTCTTTGAGCTCTGAGATTCTTTCTTCTGCTTGGCTAATTCTGCTTTCCATGCTTATTAGTTTGTTATTTATTTCCATCATAGTATTCTTTACTGCTGTTATTTCCACCATCAGCTCCTTCCTATTTTCCTCTTGTCTCTCCTCAATTTTTAAATTTCTCTCTATTAATGTCTTGGTGTCTGGGTTTGTTGCATGTGACCAGTCATACTGGGGGCTCTTCATTGTTTGTGTTCTGAAGTCTGTTTTCTCAGTGTCTGACCTCCCAGGGGTCTGTGTGAGACCTATATTCTTCTTTTGGTTTTTCTTCATTTGTGCAGATTTTTCCTCCCTACTCTTTCCTTCCCTCCACTTCACTGTCTTCTTTAATTCTCTTATTCAGGGGGGAGGGGTTGTTTTTACTTCTGTTTGTTCAATCTCCTATTCTTCTTTATGTATATCCTCTTGCTTTGTTCAATTCTGGAGTTGAACTGTATGTTGGGGGCGGTCCTTTTTGCAGTTTTGAGATTTACTTAAGGGGGAGCTGTGATTCAAAATCTATCTGCAATCCCGGTTTCTGCTCACAGGTGTATGGATAATCTGAAACCCACTTCCCATTGCCTTGGAATCTGTCCAAGGGATTGTAGGTTTACTCCCTGAAATAGAGTGCAGTTAACAGAGGGAAGAGAATGGAGCGGGCAGTAGGGGGATGAGGGGGGTAGAGAGAGAGAGGAGTAAGGGGGAAATCAGACGAGTGTACCAACTAATGGAGAGAGACACAAAAACTGAAACAGATGAAAACAATAAACCACAGCTACAAACTAACCAATTCCCATACAAAAAAACTAAAACATACAATGATGCTAACGTACAAGCTAACCAACCTCCTTATTGGCGTGCTATTCCTTTATACAAAGATGGGGTTTACAGAGGAAAAAAAAAGAATAAAACAAAATAGAATCAAATCAGTAGGCTAACAGAACCAATCAAGCACGCTCTGAGACTTTTCCTTTAAGTCCAATGTCCTTTCCGTTCTGAATTCTAGCTTTGTTTGCAGTCTGGTAAATTTGTTCACAGTTAGGGTCAGTTGCCCCTGGCCTGCTGGAAGGGCAGTTCAGATCTGTGCTCCCTGCCCTGTTCACCACTCAGATCTGGTCTGTGTCTATCAAGCCTGTTTTTTTCATTTTGGTGTTGTTACCTTGAATCGCCAGCAGGTGATGCCATCTCACTGCTCCAGATGATCTTTATTTGCAGCTGCTCACCCCAGATGGGAGGGAGTTGGCAATGGGAACAGCTGCCTAATGGTACATGGGAGGAGACCCACGTGTCTGGCTTTAGGGGAGAGGTGGGGCATGACGGTGGCAGTGGTGGCTGCGCGATTTCAGTAGATCTTGCTTGCGGGGGCTTCATGGTGTGAAGTTGTGGGTCACCTCAGGCATGGGCAGTGTGATGACTGTGGCAGCAGTGGTGGCGGCTGTGGTTGCGGCTCCTGTGGCTGCAGTGGCCGCTCAGACTGCCGTGAGTGGTGGCGACGGCTGAGCTCCATGTGAAAAGCAGGCTGCCGGTGATGGGAACTGCAGCCCCCAGGAGAGCGCTAGAGTCTTTATGTATTCTCTTTTGTGGAGGATCTCACAGAACAAGCTGCCCTGTCACCATCTTGCTGGAAGTCCTCTCCAAGAATCTTTTAATTTCTCTTTTGATTTCTGTGTTGATCCAGGAGTTGTTCAGCATTGTGCTGTTTAATGTCCATGTTTTTGTGTGTTTGGAGGGTTTCTTGGTGGTGATATTTATTTTTATTCCACTATAGTCTGAGAAGGTGCATGGTAGTATTTCAATCTTATGGAATTTGTTTATGTTTGATTTGTAGCTGAGGGTGTGGTTTATCTTTGAGTATGTTCCAAGTGGTGCTGAGTAGAATGTAGATTCCATGGTTGTTGGGGGGAGTATTCTAAAGGTATCTATGAAGTCCATTTGGTTAAGTGTCCAGGTTCTGGATCTCCTTATTGATTTTTTGCCTTCATGATCTACCTAGGGTTGTTAGTTGGGGGGAGGGGTTAAATCCCTAGTTATGATAGTGTTAGACTTATAATTCTTTTTTAGTTTACTTAGTAATCATTCTATAAATCCTGGTGCTCTTGTGTTGGGTGCACATATATTTAGAATGGGTATTCCTGTTGATGGATTGAACCTTTTATCATTATGTAATGTCCTATTGTATCTTTTTAATTTTTTATAGCTTGATGGCTATTGTGTCTGATATTAAAATTATATCTCCTATCTTCTTTTGTTTGCAATTCACCTGAAAGTTTGTTTCCCATCCTTTAACTTTGAGCCTGTAGGTGTCTTTTGTAGTGAGGTGTGTTTTCTGGAGTCAGCATATTGTTGGGTCATGATTTTTATCCAGTTTGCCATTCTGTATCTTTCTAGTGGTGCATTTAGTCCATTCATGACAATTGAAATGTGAAAGTTTATTCCTGTCATGAGGCCTTGTAATGCTTTGTTGTTTGTTTTATTTTAACTTTTGAGTTGATGTATGTGTGTGTTTTTAAGTTTGCAGTCACGATATATTCTGTTGATTCTGTGTTTTCCTATTCTCTTGTTAATGTGTGGTCACCCTTTTCTTATTTCCTCTGTGCTTAATACCTTCTTAAACATCTCCTGTAGAGCTGGTCCGGAAGCAGCATAATCTCTTAGGGATTAGATATCTGGGAAGAATTTTAATTCTCCATCACTGATTAAGCTTAGTTTACAAAGAATTGCACAGAAGTTAGAAAATATAGTTTATTTAGAAAGTAAATTAGAAAGAGGAGATTCATCTCCCCAACGTAGGGGAGGGGGCCAAAGTCAAGAAACATGGCCATACCATAGCTTAGCAAGGCAATGGCTGCTGGTTGCTAGTGGTTGAGTCCTCTTAATCTTTCCCTTTGATGGAGGAAGGTCATTAAAACGATTGGGTGGAGGTCTGCTCCACATCATCATGAAGGGGCAGGTAAGTGTAGCAACTGATATCAGGTGATGGACAGCAGGCAGATGGGTGGGTTGGTCACATGATTGCTGCCATAGTGGTGGGCTAGATGGGAGGAGACAAAGGGAGGGTTTTTTTCCTGCAAGAGACCTGTCAGACATTTCCAATCTGCAGGCTCCTGAGCAAAACAGTGGCCTTATTATCAATCATATGGCTTCAGCCAGCTAAGGAGTGATCTTCGACTTTCCATCTTCAACAAGGAACCTGAAAGTTTCTTAGAGATTATGCTAAACCACAAATTGAAAGATTGGGGTGTCCTTATCTTGCATCTGATGGAGGTGTGTGGAGGAAGTAGGGTAGGCTGCCAGCTTGGTCTGCAGTAAAATATTTGAACACTTCCTAAAACCTGCCTATTGGAAATGTATCTGTGTCTGACCTGTGGCAGATTCAAAGCATGTCAGCCTAAGCAAAAATGGTTATGCTGAGGCAAAATGTGAACTAAATTTATTCTAGTTTTCTTGGGGTCCCACCTTTCGCTCTGCCCATGGAGTAAGTCTTCTTTCTTTTACTATTGTCTTTTAATAAACTTGCTTTTGCTGTATCTTGTTGTCACTCTTTTTTTTTTGTTTGGAGTAGGAGTCTCACTCTGTTGCCCAGGCTGAAGTGCATTGGCACTCACAGCCACTACAGCCTCAACCCACTGGGCTCAGGCTATCCTTTCACCTCAGCCTTCCCAGTAGCTGAACTATAGGGGCATATCACCACACCTGGCTAACTTTTTGATTAATTGTAGGACAAGGTCTCACCAAGTTGCCCAGGCTGGTCTCAAACACTTGGGCTCAGGCAATCCTCTTGCCTGTTGGTTCACTCTTGAATTATTTTCTGCACAAAGCCAAGAACCTACTCGTTCTCTTGGGCAGAATCCCAACTTCGAGGTCCCCTGGCCTGTATCAGAAACATTTCCTCCTTCAAGATTTTCATTTTCACCAGCAAGAAACTCACATAGAGTCAGTGTATGGTTCCGAATTTTTATTGTTTTGAGTCAGTCTCTGTTGCCCAACCTGGAGTGCAAGGGCACACTCATGGCCACTTCAGTCTTGATCTGATGGGCTCAGGTAATCCTTCCACCTCAGTCTTCCAAGTAGCTGGAACCACAGATGTGTGACACTATACCCAGCTAGTTTTTTATTATCATCATTATTATTATTAATTGTGGAGACAAGGTCACACCAAGTAGCCCCTAGATTCAGGTAATACCTCTCACCTCTGTCTCCCAAAGTGCTGAGACTACAGATGTGAGCCACCATGCCCTGCCCCACGGTGACTTTTATTTTATTTTATTTTTTATTTTTATTTTTTTTCTAAGAATTGAACATGGCCTCCAGGAGGCTGTTTATTAGGAAAAGAAGATTTCAGCTCAGGCCCCATGCCAGGTCAGCAGAGCGGTTCACTCAGGCTCCTCATCTTGTGTCCTGTTTTCTTCTGTTTCTTCAACAGCAGGGACCGTAGTAGGGCTCACAGGGCCCGGGGTCATAGCCAGGAGATGGTCCACAGGGTCCTGGGCCATAGCGAGGGGGTGGCCCACAGGGTCCTGGGCCATAGCCAGGGGAAGGACCACAGGGCCCTGGGCCATAGCCAGGGGGTGGTCCACAGGGTGCTGGGCAGCAGACAGGTGGTGACCCACAGGGATAGCCTTCATTGTAGTGCCCCTTCTGACCTGGATCCATCTTGATGGGACAAGAGCAGGGAGTGACACAAGGAACACCTGAGAGCACAGAGCTGGGCAGGAAGTTTATTTTTATTTTTAAAAATTTGTATTTTAAAATTTTGGGGTACAATCCAGGGTTAGGTATACAAATATTCAATGTGCAGGTACCCTTGTTGATGAGGTGTGTCCCCTCTTCCCCAGGCAGAGGTCAATTCCATCTCTCCGCCTCCCACCAGTTTCCTGCTACTGTCAATCCTTTTCTTATAGTATTATGGTAGCTTTTCAAGGTCCACTTATGAGTGAGAACATGTGATACTGAGATCTTTGTTTCAGTCCACAGACTGGGAAAAAATATTTGCTAACTCCATGTCTGACAAAGGCCTAACATCAAGGATCTACAAGGAACTCAAATGTGCTGAAAAGAATAAAACAAACAGCCCCATTACAAAGTGGGAAAAAGATATGAATAGACACTTCTCAAAAAAAGTCATATGAGCAGCCAACAGGTACATGAAAAAATGTTCAGCCTCACTAGTCGTCAAGGAGATGCAAATTAAAACTATACTGAGACACCACCTAACTCCCGTCAGAATGGCCATCATCAATAACTCAAAAAATAACAGATGCTGGAGAGGATGTGGCAAAAAGGTCTTGACTTTTAAAAACTGTCAAATTTAGGCTAGGCATGGTGACTCACACCTATAATCCCAACACTTTAGGCAGTCAATGCAGGATTACTTGAAGCCAGAAGTGCAAGACCAGCCTGGGCAACATAGTGAGACTCCAATCTAAAAGGTAAAAAAGAAGCTGGGAGCAGTGACTCATGTCTGTAGTCCCAGCTACTCAGGAGGCTGAGGCAGGAGAATCACTTGAGTCCAGGATTCGAGGCTGTGGTGAGCTGTGATTATGCCACTGCATTCCAGCCAGGAAGACAGAGTGAAACTGTCTCAATCAATCAATCAATCAATCAACAGTCCAGTTCATAAACCCATTCTCCAGAAGACACCCCAAATAAATTCTTCTCCAAACACAATCTCCACAGATTTTTTTTTTTGAGTTGGAGTCTCACTCTGTCACCTAGGCTAGAGTGCAGTGGCATGCTCACAGCCACCACAGCCTTGACCTTCTGGGCTGAGATGATCCTTCCACCTCAGCTTTCCAAGTAGCTGAAACCACAGACATTTGCCACCATACCTGACTGATTATTTATTTATTTATTGTAGAGTCAGGGTCTCACCAAGTTGCCCAGGCTGGTCTTGAACCCCTGAGCTCAGGTAATCCTCTCTTCTCCACCTTCCAAAGTGCTGGGATTATAAGCATGAGCCACTGTACCTGGCTGATTTTCTTAATGTATATAAATTATAGTCTAATTTCAGGGATCTTATGCAGGCCAAAAACCAAAACCGTGCCCAGAAAATGGCCCCAGGCACTGCACATACAACCTCAGAAAGGACAAAAACCCCAACCCCAGCTGCACATGGGTCTCCTGCTTTGCAGTGCTCTGTGGTTTCTCAGAATACACACTCTTTCTGGATCTGTTCTGAGCAGCTGGAGGCCCCTGTGGGGGAGGGCAGGCTGCCCAGGAAGGCCCAGGGGAGCCCATTTTCCTCCCTCTGCAGGCTCTAGACTGGCCTCAGCTTGGAGTCACTGACCTCAGGCTCTGCTGCTCCTGCAGGGTATTCACCTGCTTGTCACCAACACTGATCAGTTATGCGAGTCAGAGACACTCAATCTCAGTGTGTGAATAGGAAGCCTGTTTAATATAGAAAATAAAGAGGGAAAATTCTAAGATCATATAAACATGGCTCATGCCTGTCATCCTAGCACTTTGGGAGGCAGGGGCGAGAGGTCTGCCTGAGTCCAGGGGTTTGAGGCCAGCCTGGACAACTTGGCGAGACCTCGTCTCTACAATAAATGAAAAAATTAGCTGTGTGAGTTGGCGCATGCCTGTAGTTCCAGCTACTTGGAAGACTGAGACAGAAGGATTGTCTGAGCCCAGCAGGTCGAGGCTACGGTGGCTGTGGAGTGTGCCATGGCATTCCAGCCTGGATGACACAGTGAGACTCCAACAACAAAAAAAAGATCATGTAAACAGATGAAAAGACTGGCAAATAATTATTCTGTGAAAAAAACTTATTTGGACATTAACACGTTGTTATGTCAAACAAAAAATCAAATATGAGCTCCCTTTTCTCCTCTTCTTCTTTCTTCTTCTTCTTCTTCTTCTTCTTCTTCTTCTTCTTCTTCTTCTTCTTCTTCTTCCTCCTCCTCCTCCTCCTCCTCCTCCTCCTCCTTCTTTCTTCTTCTTTTTCTGTCTCACTTTTTCACCCAGCTGGAGTGCAGTGGCATACTGCTCACAGCCACTGTAGCCTCACCTGCTGGATCAGCTGATCCTTCCGCCTCAGCCTTCCAAGTAACTGGAATTACAGGAGTGTGCCACCACCCCCAGCTAATTTTTGCTTGCTTTACTGTAGAGACGAGGTCTCACCAAGGTGCCCAGGCTGGTCTCGAACCCCTGGGTTCAGGCAATCCTCTCACCTCGGTCTCTCAAAGTGCTGAGATTACAGGCTTGAGTTACCACCCCTGTCCTCTTTCTTTTTTTTAAGACAAGGTGTCACTCTGTAACCCCAGGCTGGAGTGCAGTGGTATGATCATAGCTTGTTGCAGCCTCTAATTCCTGGGCTCAAGAGATCCTCCCCCCTCAGCCTCCCAATAGTAACTGGGACTACAGACACACACCACCATACCCAGCTACTTTTTAAAAATTATATTTTAGAAACAAGATCTTGCTATGCTGACTAGGCTGGTCTCGAACTCCTGGTCTCATGGGATCCTCCCACTTCAGCCTCCCAAAATTCTGGGACTACAGGCATGAGCCACCACACTTACCCCTCTCCCTTTTTCTTCTGCTTTGGTCTCCCTGACTTTCATGACTGTGTTAAATATAACTTACAAGATGCATTCCCACCCCCCCCACAGGTCAAACTCCTGGGCTCAAGCAATCCTTCAGCCTCAGCCTCCAGAGTAGTTGGGACTATAGGTGTGTGTCACCACTCCACACTAATTTTCATGTTCTTTTGTAGAGGCAAGGTCTTGTAATGTATGGTCTCAAACTCCTGGACTCAAGCGATCCTCCTACCTTGGCCTCCCAAATTGCTGGGATTACAGATGTGAGCCACCACGCCTGAGGGGGCCATTGTTTCTGAGTTTCTGCTTTTTTCATCCCTTTTCTGTCTATAAAACCAACTTCCTCTGCTCAGCAAACCCAGACACTTATATTTTACGGAATGTCTCCCCTGAGAGACATGAGCCCCATAAATCTTTATGGGATGCAGAGGGATGGGGGAAAATGAGGCGGGAAATGGGATGGAGGCTGGAAGACAAGCTTCAATGGATAAGAAGAGAGAGAAGAGAAGGAGAAGGAGAGAAGCCACAGACCTGTAATGTTAATCAACCTGTCAATCAATCTCCCAGGACAACATCAGTGACATCCCTTCCTGGGACAAGATAAGAAGGCAATAAGACTTACACCCCAGCTGTGGCACATACACAAAAGGAACTTTATTGAACTCTCTGTAACCTACTCATGCAAAAGAGCTAGTTAGGGGTAAGGCATATGGACTACATAATACAATTAAAATTGAGGGTCAGGTGTGGTGTCTCACGCCTGTCATCCCAGCACTTTGGGAGGCAGAGGCGAGAGGATTGCCTGAGCCCAGGGACTTGAGACCAGTCCAGGCAACTTGGTAAGACCTCATCTCTACAATAAATAAAAAAAAATTAGCCAGGCATGGTGGTAAGCGCCTGTAGTTCCAGCTACTTGGAAGGCTGAGGCAGAAGGATCACCTAAGCCCAGCAGGTTGAGGCTATGGTGGTAACGAGCATGCCACTGCACTCCAGCCTGGGCAACAGAGTGAGACTCTGACTTTAGATAGAGGACAGATAGATAAAATTATGGGATGGGGGGCAGAGCCATGTGCAGTAACCTGCAATGTTACCCCTCACAAAAAAGTACACTTAACCCCAGAAACATTTATCAACATGCTTCTTTTTGCAAACTTTGCAAAAATAAAGGACGTATAAGGTCCTGGATTTGTTTAACTCAAGGCTTTTGAGTTACTCCAGCTCAGGCCCACTCTATTCTCTCTTTGGAAGGCACACCCTATATCCTCTTACTAAACAAACTCTTGCCTTTAGCTCTCTGTTTGTCTCATCCAATTCTTTCTTCACGGCACCAAGGACCTGGCCACCATCAACAGGGTTTTCACCCGCCCCGCAATACTTTTCACCCACCCTGCAACACCCGCCCCAGCCACCATTGGCCCATCCAGTAATTTCTACAGCTAAACCTGAAGCCATGTCTATCTTTCCCTTTCAAGTAGTCTGACTAGCCCCGGGTTGGATCCCTGTGTCTGTCTCATGTCCTGGGACTTCATTTATTCATTTGAAACTGTCTTCCAGGATAGAATGTTATATCTTGGGTGAGAACCACATCCATCTTATTTCCTTTGCTCTCTCTGACCTGTCACCTCACTTGCTTATCGAGGGCATAGACAGAACACCATAAACTAGCCATCAGCCTGCTGCAATTTCAAGAGATCTGAGCACAATGAGAAATCCACACTCCAGACAGGCTGTGTGGCGGTTCACCTCACCTTCAAGAGAGAGCTTTGCAGACTTATCCCTTTCTGGAAAATGGCTCCAAGTATTCAGGGGGAGTTTTTTGTTTTGAGTTAGTTTTGTTTTTATTTTTGAGTCAGGGTCTCACTCTGTTGCCCAGGCTGGAGTGCAGTGGTGCTGTCACAGCAATCATGGCTCACAGCAGCCTCGACCTCCTGGGCTCAAGCGATCCTCCTGCCTCAGTCTCCCAAGTAGCTGGGACTACACACCCAGCTAATTTTTTTTCTACAGACAAGGTCTCACTATGTTGCCCAGGCTAGTCTCAAACTCCTGGACTCAAGCCATCCTCTCGCCTTGGCCTCCCACAGTGCTGTTATGATAGGCATGAGCCACCACAGCAGGCCTGGTCTGAAAAGTTAAATGGAAAATTCCAGAAAGAACTCCTGGGCTCCAAAACTGTGAGAGAATAAATTCCTATTGTTTTCATTCACCCAGTTTGTGGCTATTTGTTACAGCAGCCATAGGAAACTGATACACACCATCATGCCCATTTGTTTAGGTATTGCCTACAGCTGCATTTATACTACAGTGACAGAGTTAAATTTTGCAACAGAGAACATATGACCCACGAAGCCTAAAATATTTACTATCTAGCCCTTTACAAAAGTGTGTGCCAAAGCTTGCTTTAAGTCACTGTCAGGTATTGATTTTATATCCAAAATAAACTTTTCCATTGGGAAGGAATGCACTGAACAGCACACCTGGGAATGTACCCAGAAAAAAGTTATGCCATGTGAGTTTAAAAATATGAATATACTTACTCCAGATGAAAAATACTGAATAACCTGCACCTGGAAAATTTATGACAAGAAAATCTACCCCTGTAGCCAATATGAACCTTCTTTTTACCCTCTACCTAATGCAATGACCCATTTATTTTTCTCCAGAATCTGTGTCTAGTGCCCAAAATAGAAGTCAGGATGAAGCTCCAGTAAAGATCTTATTTTCACCAGGCATGGTGACTCATGCCTGTAATCCTAGCACTTTTGGAGGCTGAGATGGGAGAATTGCTTGAACCCATGAATTTGAGACCTGCCTAGACAACATAGCGAGACCATGCCTCAAAAAAAATATTTTTTAATTATCTGGGCATGGTGGCAAACACCTGTAATCCCAGCTACTCAGGAGGCTAAGACAGGAGGGTCGCTTGAGCCCAGGACATCAAGGCTGCAGTGAGCCATGATTGTGCCACTATGCTCCAGCCTGAGAAACAGAGTGAGACTCTAACTCAAAAAAAATAAAAGATCCTGTTATGGTTGATTGTGGTCAGGGGACATAACCATATCTCTAAGTGTCCCTCCCAGCAGCTTGGAGGCTCATGGTGTAGTTCTTGAGATGTGTCCTGCATGAGAGGCCATTTCCACTGGAGTGGGGTGTTCATTGCAGGGGTGATGGGAACCATTGGTTGGAAAGGAATATGCATCTGTCCCCAAAGGTAAACCCATGGGAATGAACTTGCATGAAAACTTCCTTTTATTTATGGTTTCTTAGCCTCCAGGGAGCTGAATTGCTTAGAGAATTGAGCAGCAATAAAACATTTTCTTTCATGAGATCTCCATAAACTATATATACATATCTCTTTGCCGAGATCACCTGCAGTTCAGCAGCACCAGACAGACAAAGAGCACTCACTCTGCGCCTCTCCAAAATGTTTTTCCATTCCAGAGACTCACTCCCTGACACCCAGTCCCTTGACTTTTCTGCAGCCATTGTCCAAGGAGGAAAGGGTCCACAGAGCCAAGTCCACTGAAGTCAGAGTAGTCCTGTAAGTACGTGGGAAAACTTTGTGGAAGGATGGAAAGCTTTGATTAACCATTTCTTCTGGGGCAAAGTTGGGAGTGATGAGATAGTGAAAGGGGATTGATTCAAAATCCTGCACAGTTCATATCCCTGGCTCTAAAGGGAATTATTTCAGCTTGTTCCCTCTTCATTTCTTCTTGCTTTTAACCTCAGGGCACAATCCCAGGGCCACTCTCCTTCTGCAGCAAGAACTGACTCTCCTGTAGATATGCTCAATCCCAGGAATCAGCTCTATTTCAACCTCACCATTTCTTCTTATTTATGAAACGTTGAATGAGAAAGGACCTGACTTCAAATCAACTAGGTGTGAGTTCTACGTCAGTCTTTTCTTTTCACTTTATTTTAAAGATGTGGAGTACGTGTCAGGATTAGGTACGTAAGTGGTCTACATGCAGGTGAAGTTTGGGCCTCCCACTGGTCCTTACTTTGCCTGGTTTAGGATCAGGTACTTTTAGTGATAACATGTGTCCCTCCCCCTTCCCTGGCAGTGTTCTGCTACTGCCAATCCCTTTCTTGGAGTATTGTGATAAATGTTTAGGACCCACTTATGAGTGACAACATGTGGTGCTCACTTCCTTGTTTCTGTGATAGATTACTGAGTTTGATAGACTCTAAATCCATCCAAGTTGCTGCAAAGTCCATAATGTTGTCCTTCTTTATGGCTGTATAGTACTCAATTGTGTATATGTACCACACTTTTTAAAAAATCCAGTCCACTTTCAATGGCAGCACAGTTGTTTCCATGTTTTTGCTATTGTGAATAGTGCAAATAATAAACATGCATGTGCAGGTGTCTTTTTTGTAGAATGATTTTAGTTCCTCCGGATGTAGTCCCAAGAATGGTCATCATTAATAACTCAAACAACAGATGCTGGTGAGGGTGCAGAGAAAAGGGGACACTTCTATACTGCTTCTATACTGCTTGGTTGGAGTGTAAACTAGTTCAACCTCTATGGAAAACAGTGTGGTGATTTTTAAGAGAACTTGAAATTGACCTTTCATATGACCCTACTTCAGTCTTTTCTATCCAGAATCTGATGGACCCTGGAGACATTTCTTACATTTTGTGAGCCTATTTTTTATCAGTACAGCAATGAGATTAAAGAGTCTCAGAGAATGCTTGTGGAACTACAGATACAATGGGTCAAGTTTAGGGCACAATGTCATTTGAAAAACACCATTTATTTATTTGTTTATTCATTCATTCATATATATGTTCCAAAAAATTAAGAAACCTACACAATATACATAACAAAGAAAAATACCATAAATGTATACAACAAGAGAAATATTGTGACAGAGGCAAAAGAAAATGAGGGGGCCATAAAATAAGGTGAATGATTACATAATACTAACCTATTATGTGCTTATAAACCTTTCAAAACTATATATTACTGAAAAATAAAAGAAAAAAATCATAATGTATGAGGGGCTTTTCAGTGACAGAAAAGAAAGTCACAAAATGAACTTGTAAAATAATGTAACGTGATCGTGTCAGCAATGCAAATTATAGCAAACATGTCAAATATTTGCACTGAAAAAGTAAACACTGGTTTCGTGAACAAAGGTAGCTGAGACCAACGTGTGAAATGTATTAACTCCACAGAGATGGCAGAAAATACAACATAACAATTGAGCTCCTATTTTTGCCTACATATTAAGTAATAAGGAGTGAGGGGAGATATCAAGAAAACAGGGGTGAGGAGACAAGAGCTGAAGAGCTAGAAGCCACAAATGCTCAAGACCAATGCTACTGAAATATTAATGTGCAGGTGAAACTGCTGGTGATCTTGTTAAAATATAAGTCCTGAATCAGCAGGTTTGGCTTGGGACTCTGCACTCAGAGAAGCCCCTGGGGAATGCTGATCCTACTGGCCCATGGACCACACTTTGGGAATCCAGGCTATAGAGGGGTACAGATGTTGTGGAACGAAGATTACATCTCCAGATAGTTGTAGTAGCAAAGAAAAGAATGGAAGAATTCCAAATTCACCAGCTAAAGACAGCAGGAAAAGGCAATGTCTTATTAATTCTTTCATTTAAAAATAAATACGATCGAATTTCCGTGTTGATAATTGACTATGGCTTTTTCATTCTTGTGAGGGTTGTTTTATACCCAGGGAAACAGGAAATCAAGCATGTGCTTTAGAATTTCTCCTCCTGGGATTTTCACTGAAGTCAGAGACTCGGTTCATTATCTTTGGGCTGTTACTCTCTATGTACCTGGTCACTTTCACCGGAAACCTGTTCATCATCCTTGCTATCAGCTCAGACTCCAACCTTCACATTCCTATGTACTTCTTCCTCTCCAACCTGTCCTATGCTTTACTCCCACCACTGTGCCAAAGATGCTGCTGAACATACTGACACGGAACAAAGTCATAACATATGAAGGTTATGTCAGATATTTTTTTCATTACATTTGGATGTCTGGACAATTTACTCTTGACCATATGGCCTATGACCGCTTTGTGGCCATCTGTCACCCCCTGCACTACACAATCATTATGACCCCCTGGATCTGTGGACTGCTAGTTCTGGGGTCCTGGTGCATCAGTGTCATGGGTTCTCTGTTTGAGACCTTGACCATATTGAAGCTGTCCTTCAGCACAAACCTGGAGATCCGATACTTTTTTGTGATCTTCCTGAAATCCTGAAGCTTGCCTGTTCTGACACGCTCATCAATAACATAGTGGTATGCTTTGCAACTGGCCTTCTGGCTATGATTCCTTTCACTGGCATACTTTTCCCTTACTATAAAATTGTTTTCTCCATACTGAGGATTTCCTTAGCTAGGGGAAAATACAAAGCCTTTTCCACTTGTGGTTCTCACCTCTCGGTGGTCACCTTGTTCTGTGGCACAGGCCTTGGGGTCTACCTCAGTTCTGCAGCCATACCATCCTCCAGGACAAGTCTGATGGCCTCAGTGCTGTACACTATGGTCACACCGATGCTAAACCCTTTCATCTACAGTGTGAGGAACCGAGAAATGAAGGGAGTCCTGGGGAGACTCCTTGGGAGGGCAACACTTCTCAAGGATGAGGTCACTGCAAGACTTCAATAAGTAGCAAGGCTCAAACCATTAG
>CAUYQG010251217.1:0-17558 GCA_963574415.1 Tarsius wallacei
TAAATATTTACTATCTCTGGCTGATTTAACAAAAAGTCTTTTATAATGTGAAGGTCAATTGCATTATATTATAACAATAGCAATCTAGGCCAGAAGTCAGAACTCTTTCTGTAAAGGGCTAGTTAGTAAATACTTTAGATTTTATTGTCCTATCTCATTTCAACTGTTCAACTCTGCCACTGTAGTAAGAAAGCAACCCCAGATAATAATAGGAGTACTTGTTATTTACAATAAACAGATGATAAATCAAATTTGGTCTTTGGGCCATAATTTGCCAACACTTGATTTACCAAATAAATATAATACGAACTACAAATTATTTTCTCTGTGTAAAACCAGATGATCAAATTTGAAACGTGTGTAATACAAACTGCAGGGATACTGAAGTCTGGCCTTCACTTGAGGTCAAATCATAGTGCTCCCTCTTGCAAATAGTTTACCTTTGGCAGTTACTTTGCTTTTCTCTGTCTCACCTTTATCTATAAGTTAACATTACATTAATATCTACCATAGAGGGTTTCTGTGAAAACTGAATGATATAATACATTCTAAGCACTTGAAAAATATCCAGCATATGGTACATGCTCAAGAAGTTAACTATTATTACCTATTCTAATACACAATAATTTAGGATAACAAGCATGACACAAAAGTAATTGCTAAATTCCATGCAAATATTTTAGCATATTTTACAGAATGAATTTTATGAGAGTGAACCCCAAAAAATCCTGAAATTTATGTATAAAAAAGTTTATTTATTCTTACATGTTTAAACTTCAGTCACCTTCAGAATAGTCTCTGTTTGGAGCTTTTTCCACTGCTCAAAATGGCTTTTGAACTCATCATGATGCTTTCTAGTGCTTCTGCCATTTTTTTTTTTTTATGTGTGTCACGCCTTCCATATTGGCACGAAGGTTTCCTTTTGAGGACATTTTTCATTGGGGAAACAAACAAACAAAAAATATCACTCGGAGCGAGATCAAGTGAATAGGGAGGGTGGGGAAAGGGGTTCATGCCGTTTTTGGTCAGAAACTGTTGAACACTCAGCAAGGTATGGGCAGCTGCACTCCTAAATCATCCATCATGAAATGGGCAAATGTGCTGAAAGAATCTAAAAAAAATTTAAAAATTCACTGGATCGAAGCAGCTTTTAGCAACAAAGCTAGCTGGTACACTGATGTCACCTGTACTATAAGAGGCCTCCATCCAAAAAATTATTCTGGTTATTTATTGGTTGCTCCTCCAAAAAATAATGTTGTTTTTTTTTTCTTTTTGGTCTGCCCTTGTATAAGAAAATTACAATATTAAAGACAAACTGGAGAAAAAACTTCAACAACATACCTAGAAATCTTATATATAACTTCAAAGGTGATCTGAAAACATAAGTATTTAAATTAAGAATGTAAGTGATGAAAACATTTTGATTGTGTACAACATATATTACTGGACAACTATATTCACAATGTTGATAAGACAAAAGTACAAAGGAATATACAGCTATGTACACACAAATCAATTCTATGATAAATAAGTGAAAAATTAAATTTATCTTCTTAAAAAACCTTAGTGGGACATTTTGCATTATGTCGACAGACATCTTGTCAATTTAAAATTTTTAAACAAGTTGTGTATAATTCAGATTTACTTCAAATCCCTGTTACATAAAAACATCAATGTCTTACAGAGTGAAAATAGCATTACATTTGCGTTTTTTGTCAAGATATCATTTATAAATGATAAAAATTAAGTAGCTGCTTAATTCAAATTATATGACTTGTTCCTATAATTTTCAAATCTTCTAAAATACATTGCAAAACAATTTAAATATCTGTTCCTGAGTATAAAAGATAAACTTAATAACTTTATAATTTATCTTTAACGAATTGTGACTTTGTTGGAATCTCTGTTAATTCTTTATTGGAGAGGTAGGGAGATTAACAAGTAAAACTGGTTAAAAACAAAAGTCATTAAGAGCAATAACAAAATGTGTATTAAAAATAGCTTCCCTCCAAAGAAGCTCTTCTGCTTTTCATTTTCAACAATGTTGCCTGGACATTTAAGGAGGCATCTGACAGTGAAGTGTCTCTGCAGATTCTGTATTGCAGGTACTTAGTTGTCTAGGTCTATAATAAGGTCCTTGATGGTCTGCAGTTTCAGTAGTTTTTTCCAAATAGTGAAAAATAATTACCAAGATTTCAGTGATAGCTGAAGTGTATGCAGCTGTTAATTAGGAAGCATAATATTTCTGGTTACTACCACATAATTGAAGATTACATTCTGTGGTAGGTAGAAAAGTGGCCCCTTAAAAAATAGCTCTCTCAAATCACTGGAACCTGTGGATGTTCTTAATTGGAAAAGGGAGTCCGCTGGTGTGATTAAGTAAGGATCTTGAGTTGAGATAACCCTGGATTTTCCAGGTTACCTCCCAAATAAAATGAATCTTTTATAAGAGAAAGGCAAAGGAAGAATGGAGACATAAAGAAGAAAAGACATAGAAGAGAAAGTAATGAAAAGAAGAGGGAAGAAATTGGAGTGACAGTGCCACGGGAAAAAGAATGTTAAGAATTGCAGGCAGCCGGGCTCGGCGGCTCAGCCTGCAATCCCAGCACTTTGGGAGGCCAAGCGAGTGGATTGCCTGAGTCCTTGGATTCGAGATCAGCCCTGGCAACTTGGCAAGACCTGTCTCTACAATAAGTGAAAAATTAGCCGGGCATGGTAGTGCGTGTCTGTAGTTTTGGCTACTTGGAAAGCTGAAGCAGAAGGATGACCGGAGCCCAGCAGGTCGACACCGGGGTGGCCATGAGCTTGCCACTGCACTCCAGCCTGGGCGACAGAGTGAGACTCCAACTCAAAAACAAAAAAACAAAACAAACAAACAAACAAACATAGCAGGCAGTCACTAGAAGCTAGGAGACAGGTAGGGGACAGATCTCTCTAGAATTGCTCAAGAAAGCATGGCACTGCCAACACCTTGATTTCAGACTTCTGGCCTCCAAACTGTGAGAAAATACATGTCTGCTTTTTTAAGCCACCAGTTCCTGAAAATTTGTTACAGTCATAGAAAAGTAATAGCTTCTAAGTATTTTTAAAAAGCAGAATTTAATCATTACTAATTATCAGTTAGTTGGTATTTCAACTTCTGTTCATAGTATAGTTTTTGTTTGTTTGTTTCTTACTTCTGATGTAGCTAATGCATTCTTATGAACGAAACACTAGAATAGCAGAAAAAATAAAATAAAATCTTCTAAAATGTGGTCAGCAAAATCCAGAAATTCAAGGAAGCCCTGATTCTATATGTCAAACATTATAAAAATGCCCAAACACCGTGAATGATACATTTAAGGCAAAGAGTTGAATTAAGAAGTTTACTGAAGAGATAAGATAAATATAAAACTTGTCTCTTCATCAAAAATAAAATGTATCTGTATCTATTATTTAAATAATACTTTCAAAGGAAATACATCTTTGGTGTTTTATATATGGCTAAAATGTTCTGTAAATGGGATACAGTATATATCATTCCAAATTTACAACAAATTATTTAGTGTTATATATGTTTTTAATAGCACAAATTGAGTTGTTTTTTTTTTTTTAACTGATATGCTTGAGACCACAGTATTTAGAATTTCAGAGTTTTTTGGATTTCGGAATATTTGTGTTTAGATAGTTAGATATCTTGGAGATGGGAGCTAAATCTAAACATGAAGTTTATTTATGTGTCTTATATGCCACACCTGTAGTGCCCACACTTTGGGAGGTGGAGGTGAGTCGAATGCCTGAACCCAGAGGTTCTAGACCAGCCTGGGCAACTTAGTGAGACCTCATCTCTATAATAAATAAAGGCAAGACCTTGTCTCTACAATAAATACAAAAAATCAGTTGAATGTGGTGGCGTGCCTAGAGTTCCAGAAACTTTGAAGGCTGAGGTGAAAGGATCACCTGAGCTCAGAAGGTCAAGGGTATGTAGCTGTTATTGTGCCACTACACTCTAGCCTGGGGGACAGAGTGAGACTCTGACTCAAAAAAAGAAAAAAAGAAAGAAAGAAAGCAAATATGTCACTATCTCAGCCACTCATGAGTACAATCTGTGATTGTTTGGCATCACTATCATTCCTGACTTTGAATTTATATGCTTCTGATGAGCAATTATTTTCTTCGTATATTTATTTACACATAAGTACTTAATGAAAATGACATACCATTAATAAAGTGAAAATGTAATGTATTCAGGGTTGCTAGGCCAACAGTAGCATCACTAGACTACTTGTATCAGCTGGTCAACGATAGCAACTACAGATAGCAGATTTTTGGTTTCCACTTAAGATGCTGCATTTTAATTAAAAAGTTAATGTGCACAACGTACACTATATTTTATTTATTTATTTATTTTTACGTGAGAAGAAACACCAGAAGAAATTGAGGAACAAATAACTGGATCCTTGACAGATTAGGAAGCATTTCATTGAATCACTTATAAAAATGTTTCCTCCAGCATCAGCTGCCTAATGAACAACTGTTTTTTTCTTAGAAGTCTCTTTTTATTTTATCAACTGACATGATATCTTGTTCTGTTATGCACAGTGCTCTAGTCTTTAAAAAGTCCTATTACACATCTTGACCACATCGTCCTTGGGCACTTTTTTTGCAGTGCTAACATCCTCTTCATAGTCTCTGTTATCACAATCACATTGATTCAGACTCACTTTGACTATTTCACTATCGGTCAATGAATGAACAATTGGAACTTTGCTTTCCAGTTAAGAACTTTTTTTTTTTTTTGAGTGGGAGTCTCACTCTGTCACCCAGGTTGGAGTGCAGTAGTATGCTCATGGCCACTGCAGTTTTAACCTGCAGGGCTCAGGCGATCCTTCTTCCTCAGCCTTCCAAGTAGTTTGAACCACAGGCATGAGCCACCAGGCCCAGCTGATTCTTTGATGTATTGTGGAGACGAGGTCTCGTCATGTTGCTCAGGCTGGTCTCGAACTCCTGAGTTCTGGCAATCCTCTCTCCTTGGCCTCCCAAAGTGCTGCGATTACAGGTGTGAGCCACTGCACCAGGTCAATTTAAGAACTTTTTAAACATCCACTTTCTCCAGCCTACTGATAAACTCTGAGGATACATTTTTTTGCCCATGTAAGGAGGCCAAACATAATCTTTTTTTTCACTTGACACATGTAATTCTTCAAAGTGATCACCTTTTTAATCATCACTAAGCTGAATCACAAGCCAGAAATTGTGCCAGACATGCATAACTGTGTCATTAGTCACTATGTTCCAAGTATTGGTAACAGCATGTATCGGCGTCCTTCGTGTCAAACGCCTTTTAAAAACTGTCCACACCCATACCTCTCTCTGTTCACAGCTGTTAGCATGTTGATCAGGAAAGTGTTTTTATATTTATTCCACATTGATCTAAGTATAGCCTGGTTACAGTTACATTTGTGGTAAAGTGTATGGTATAAATATTATTTTTGATGGGAAGTAATAACAAAATATTGCAGTGTTTATCCAGTCCAGTCTCACTGCAATAAGCAAAAGAGTCTTGCACAAAATGTTTGTGAAACCAATCAAAAAATATGTCTCTAGTGATCTGTGCCTTTTTTTTTTAGCACAATAACATACTGTCAAAAAATTCACTCCTTGAAAATAGCAAAGACTCAAGATTTTGTCTATTACAGCAAGTTTACACTTAAGAGTTGCCTCTTGCATTAGCACATCCCAGCATAGTTATCCTGGCCCTTGGCATTCTTAATTTCTGGAGGGACTGCCTCATCAGCTGTAATCAGTGTCTTTCTGGGACAATAATACCAAAAAAGTAATGTTTCATCAGCTTTATTGGCTTGTTCTGGCGTCAGATTTTCATCAGTGATGACCTTGGTAAACTCACCAGTGAATTTATTTGCTGTTTCATGATCAGCAGCTGTTTTATCATCCCAAATCTTTAAAAATTTAATGTCATGTCTTTTAAAAAATATCTTCAACCAGCCTGTTGAATATTCAGTTTCCTTCAGTTATATTTTTTGTGTTTGTTTCCTGATCAGCATACTGTCAAGTGGCATGTGTCCACTGGGATTCTAACAAATTCACTCTTTTCAATACACTATCCAGTTCTTCATTTGTAGCTGTATGCGGTATTTTTAAAATTATTTATTAATTTCTGTTCATCGCTTTAAGCATAAAATTGTAACATTTTATCCTGTGTTTTTTCAGATCATATAAGGTGGTCATGTTTCCACCACACTCTTACGTAAGATGTTTCACATTTACACTGCTGTCCAGTTTCTCCAGCAGCTTGACTTTCTGTGCTATAAACACAAAGGCTTCCTCTTTTCCTTATCACTGTTATCCACAGGGGTATCTGTAGGCCTTTTCGATAGTTTTAACAATATCTTTATACCCTAGAACAGAGAATAAGAAAAGCCAAAACAAAACAAAACAAACAACAGCAGCAACAAAAACTAGCTAGTAAAGCACTTAGGTCTTGACCCATGTGGGACTTTGAGGGAAACTGACTATTTTGGCACTTCCAACTCCACACATGCCATTTTATTCCCCTCTGTGGGTAAGTTTGCGTGGGAGAAACTGAGCCTGTACACAAAAGATATATTGCAACTAAAGGGCGTTGGGAGTTTCTTATTTTGTTAAATAAACTGGGATACTGAATAAACTGTGTGGCAAACATTTTTGTTCACCTGCATTTTGACCAAAACCCACACAAGATGTCAGGTATGGAATTTTCTACTTGTGGTGTCATATCAGCACTCAAAAAGTTTTGGAGTTTGGAATATTTTGGATTTTGAATTTTTGAATTATGAATGCTGAATTTGTATTAGAATAATGGATCAATTAAATCAAACTTGTTAAATTTCTAATCATCCTATACCATTCATATTTTTGCAGTTTATATATTTTATTTTTATGGATACATAATAGTTTTGCATATTAAGTTAGTATATTTTAAATGTCACTACTGAGTTTCATATCATATAAAACTGTGATGCTTTTCTGTCAGAACAAGGTTTTTTTCAGGATCCACATTTTCACAACAGAATGCAAATATTAACATTCTTACGCTAAAGACTAAAAAATGTGTCTTCATCAATAGCATACCTATCAGGACATAAAGCATTAATTCAATAACATGACAACAAATTGGCATATTGCCTGTATGTGTCAAAATTATAACTGAGATAATTACTACTTGAAAGAAACAGTCTGGATGACTTGCTAATTATCTGTTCTAATTACTTGGTTCTCAACTGTTAGTGTGATTAAATATCATCCGTAGGTCTTGCAGATAATCAAATTCTTTGTTCCATAAGTTAATTTATATTAAGGAGGAGGGTAACACTTATGGTCCCTCTTTTCCTCCCCTTCTTTGCCTTGTCCTCATCCTCATTCTCCTTCCCTTATTGTGGTGGGCCATCCGCCACCCACTGCTCTAAATTCTCTAATTGGAATGAGTCTGAGATGTTCATTGGTCCATGTTTTATTTACTAATGCATGACATGGCTGTTTCATAGTTAAGGATTGGGTTCTACACTTCCTTTTACTTGTTTGGGATTGTGTTCAGAAGACTTTTCTTTTATTTTTATTTATTTTTTTTTTTGTCTCTATATTATAAGACCAATGTGTGCGCACTTTTCAGGGGTAAGCCCAAGTATTTTTATTAGGTCCATATGATCATCAATACGGTAGATCCATGAGGACTTAGGAGCAGGTACTTTTTGTGAGACGGTTGCCCATTTATTGATTTGTTTGCATTAGGGATTTATTTTCCTGCATGTATCCCTTTGAACGACAGGAACAAAAGTGAAATGTAGAATTTGATACCTAAAACTTGACCCTCAGGCTTGAACACTCTTAAGAGTTGATGGCTACTAGTGAAAGAAACACCTAATTGGAGGACATTTCTTGATGTCCAAATTATCATCTGAAGATGTTTTATTACTTTAGTACCATTTTGTTAGTGTGTGTAATAAATCATAACTAAAAACTATTCATGAACTTTTCTATGAGTAATCTTCAGATATAAATATATGCTGTTTTAATTAAAGCATCAATATTAAATGCTAAATTAACTTAAACTTCTTCCTTGTCTTCTAGGAAACGTAGATGTTATTTTTCATTTCAGCTATAAACATTTGCCTAGTTGCAGATAGACTTTTTTTTTCTCATTCTAAATGTTTCTCGGAATAGCTTTTTGCAATGCAAGTATCAGCAAATTGCACTATATTACCAAAGCAGCTATGAAGTATCAAAAAGACTCAGTGTCTTGTGTTACTGCAAATTGTAAGCTTTCAATCCCAGCAGATCCTTTACCTCTGGTCTGCACTGTTTCTCATTTCTTTATCAATTGTTTTCAATTTTTTCCCCCATTTTCATTAAATCATCTAGGTTCTCAGCAGACAAGTTCAATTTCTACGTCCCAGAGAGATCATCAGACAGGGTTTTCCCAATACCTGCATACAAAACAATCTGAGTCTACAACTATTCTTACATCCTTATTTTCTGTAACAAAGAAAATTACCCTTTTTCTTTTTTTTTTGAGATTTATGTCTCCACCTGTGTCAAGATCACATGCCTTCCTAGCTACACACCAATGCTGATCCATTAGTCATTTCTTTATACTCCATCTTTATTTTCTCTCTAGATTCAGCAATTTGGTTTAGCTTTTTATTTTATACTTTTGCTACTTATTAATCAAAATATAGTTTTTACTACAAAATAACTGCAAAAAAGTAATCACTAACATCCTTTGGTCCAAATAAAACAATTATTAACATATTTTATTTGGGGAAACAGAGTTAATTCAGTTGAAAGTGCCCAAAGATGAAACATCTAGATATCCAAAAAGACAGCAAGAGTTGCCAGGAGTAGTGTTTTAAGACAGCAAGGACTGCCAGAAATAGTTCTAAGAAATAGGCCAGAAAGAAAAAAGAGAAAATTATAGAAGAATTTTAAATATCTGATCTGTAGGTCAAAACAAATATATATGAAAACAAAAACAAATAAGTATCTTTGTCACACTAATGTCAAAAATAGAAAATAGAATAGGTGGGAAAAGAAATTATGTATCCAAAAGGTCAGGATTTTTTACTGAATTTTACTTTTGTTTCCACCAATAGCAACTAAGTGCCTAAATCAGAGCCTGACATGCAGTATGGGTAGTACATATTGCTTCACTGAGTTACACTACTAGGTTTGCTTACAGAGTTGTTGGCTAAGGGTGAAGAGAACCTAGAATGGGCGGTGGAGGAGCAAGATGATGAATATTATTTTGAAATTTGGAAACACTTGCAGAAGCAGAAACCATCTTCTCTCACTAATGCTTTCTCATAAGTTAGCTTGTATAAAAGCTACCTGTTTTAAAATCTGAAACAGTAAGAAAATATACATGGCTCTAGTAATTCAATTTTAAAAACCAACAATTTCATACAACTTTCCAGATTGAAAAAGGAGAAAATAGCATTTAAAAAGTAAAATTACTTTATATTTTTAATATGACAGATAAAAATATTTTAAAAATATTAATTTTCTTATTGAATATATTATTAAATACATGAGAATGTCATTTTGCGTTGGTCAAGAAAATATGTAGCTGCTCAGTGTATTCTAAGTTTTGGACATTCCAGTAACTTGAGCAGAGAAATTTTGGGAGAACTGTGTTAAAACTTGTATAAAATTGTTAAAAGTATAATTAGTTTTGCCAATGAAGATTTAAAAATTAATAGAGTAAGAAAAATTGTGATTGCTTATCATCCATGATTTAAAAACTTTAATGAACTTCATACAAGACCTCATATTTCAAGAGACTAAAGTGGCAATAATAAAATTATGTTTTTAAAATTTTATTTTATGCAGTCTAATTAGTAAGTAATATGGCTTTGTATCACATTTTTATTTTGTCTATAGATACTGTAAGAAAAGAGAACTAGGTGGATATTTCAAACTTTAAATGACCTTTTCTAATAGTGCCTGAATAAACAAGCAGGGAAACCTTATGACAGGAAACACTGTACACTGCTTTTCTAACAACTGCTCAAATTCTCATTTAGACAATTAATTCATTGCCTAAGAGATGTTATGGTGAAAAAAATACCACAATACTAAACAGATTAATATAGTTCATGCAAAATATTGAGTCTTCAATATACCAGTAAATGAACTGGGTCCTTGGAGTTAGCCAAGTAGCTTGGTGAAATTGTTAAAAAAAAAAAAATGCTGCAGCAATCTTAAAAAAATAAAATCTTTAATTGATATATTTTAGTAAATAAAGTGAGTAAATCAGAGTCAAGAGTCTGAGTTAGGGTTCCATTCAGGCATCTATTTTGGTGTCTTTTTCAGATATAACATTCTTCTAAAACATATTCCTCACTTTTTATTGTATAATTCGGAAAAATGTGTTTCCCAGAATTACTCAAAAGAAGAGACTATGTTCTGAAAGTGATGACTAGGAGAAATGGTAGATGTGTGAAGTCAAGTTTTCTAGGAGATCCCCGAACAATGCTGGCAGATCCTATGTAGATGCATAGTATGTATGAGTGGGACATTACAGAGGGGACACAAAGCATGCATATTTCCCAGCATCGATTTGGTATTGCCTATGTGAGAAAGTCTACACTTTAAATTACCATAATTTTGTTTACTGTCTTATACCTTGCTGAAATAAAACTGACATTTGAGACCAGCTAGGATTTATTAAGCCTCAAGACAAATCTTCTATAAATTTGAGACGTGTGTGTGTGTGTGTGTGTGTGTGTGTGTGTGTGTCTGTGTGTCTGTGTGTCTGTGTGTATAATCTCATAAAGGAGTAATGGACAAACAGTAAGATTCAGAAGATGATTTAAAGTCTCCTTTGTCAGAAGTACATTCACTTGAAAGCACTTTCATTTTCTGTTTTAGATGTGTTGCTCTTGTCAGAATATTGACAGAAACAGAAATGGAAAGTTTACCCAGGTATGATATGAAATGTGTACTATTTTGTGATTCCAAATTTTGCTAAGCTGTGCTTTGTGATTATAGTTCTGTGTGCAGGCTGAATAGTATGGGCTGGCATTATGTACGTACAATAAAAGTTTTGATTGAATAAAACTTCCTTTATTACATGAAGAATAATTTTAAGATATTTGGATATTTGTCTTGTATTTATAAAAGTGACCTAAGTTAGGATGTTTTCTGGACCTACTTATAGTGTTCTTGTTTTACATTGAACTTTTTTTTTTTAAGTGGGAATGCCCTCACAGGCTTACATTATTTGCAAGTCAAACTCTGAACCCGGTGATTCACATATTAATCAGATTAGATTTATTATGCATTAGTCAATTGAACTGAGCTTGGATTTTTGACCATTGTAAGACTTCAGAAAAATAAATGGATTTTTAAAAAATTAATCCAAACACTTGAGATACAACTATTTATTGTCTACCGAGACAGATATTCCAAGCTGTCTCTCAGTGAGTGTTCACTTTAGGTATGCTACCATCTCTTAGTTTTCTCTTCATCAACAAATAGAGCTAAAAGACTAAAATAGATGGCCTACATATGCATGTTGACATATTGTCTTGTATATAAAGGAAGCTTATTACATTTCATGATAATAATTACTAAAATGATTACTTATTGTCTTAGGAATCTTAGGATTCAGTCACATTTTTTTCTACTTTGTAGATTCTGAAAAGGTTGTTTTATTTTTATTTCTCACTATGCCTTCACTAGATGCAGCTCATTATAATTATTTTTTCCTCTTACTATATACATCATTTATCTCAGGATATAATAATTCAACAAATATTCAACTGAACTGCTAATATGTATGAGAAATTGCACCAGACATTGTGATAAAAATACTAGTGTATAATCACGATTGTCAGTCTACTAACAAATATAGATCCAATAACTGTTAAATGATGCATTTAATTAGCAATGGAAACTTGCATAAATGCCTCTTCTCAGGTTGCTTATTCACACAGACTTCAAATCTGTATATCCACTATGTGTTTAATATTAAGATACCGGGGAAGGTAATTTGGGGTATGGATCTGGTAGATACATCTAGGATATACACCTCAAGATTTTAATTTAAGAGCAATACCCAATTCAATAGATAATACTAAGATTATTTTTTCAGAATCAACTTTACAATTGTCTTTTAAATATTTTACCAGCATTAAACATGAAATAAAATATTAAGTGTAACATATACTATAGATTGAACACTATTAGTTGTCTAGAAACAAATCCAATTTATGTAGGACCCCTTTTTAGAATACTTAGAATATTACTGAGAAAAATTAAGAAAGATGTAAGGAAATAAAGGGATCTCTACTTCACTTATCAAGGGCAGAAATGCAATTATTAAAGAAAAGTTCAAGAAATGCCCTGGAGTATGCTAATGTTTAGAGACCCTGGGAAAGAAAATCAAGCATCAAATGAGACTGAGAAGGAGAGGCTAAGTAAGTAGGAATCAAATAAGGTTAGGCTTGATCTTATGAAAGTCAAGTGAGTGTGTCAAAGGCAAGAGATTGATTGCCTTTATGAAGTGCTATAAATGTGCTGAGCATTCAAAATGCCTTCTATATGTAATTAACTGGTAATCTTGATAAGAAAAAAAATAAATGATATCGAGTGTTCAAGAAAGAACTGATGTTTTGCTCTAAATGTAAGAAGAAAAGCAAGTTTGTAGTCTGAAGAGAAAACCATGTCATGAGATTTTTTTTAAACAATATGTATGTTTGTTGATGGAACATTTTCAGTAAGGGGGGAACAGTGATAACACAGACGAGAAAAATAGAGATTTGTGAAAGCAAGGTTTCTGAATAGAAGGAAGACACATGGTATAATAAAAAAATTAGAGAAATTGTTTTTAGCTAATTGTGTGGACAGTATATCAAGAGCAGGTGTGGAGAAAGTAACGTATATGGCAGAGATAAATGGATTCAATATTTGTTTGACTGCCGCATAGGATATTCTGATCACTGTTATTTGCTCAGTGAAATACAAAGTGAGTTCACCATTTATGTGTGAAAAGAGGAGATGGGTAGTTGGGAATTTCAGAAGAAAAGGCATGCAGTGTTCATCTAGGAGACTGAGGAAGTGAATGGACTAGGGAAGTCTTAGCAAGATTTAGCAGTGTTAGTAGCCTTTGAGTATATTCTAAAAGAATGAAAAATGAAAATGTCCCTAATATCTGATGTGCAGTGAAAATATGTTTAAAATGTACTTTATTCCTACAGTCAGGATACAAACCATGTGAAAATAAGTTATGGAAAGAAAATATATACTAGGTTTGAATAAAATTATATGATAGAATGATAAACTCTATATCAACACTATAAAATTGTAATTATTGCCTATTATGTAATAGAATTGTGGATATGTTTCTTCCTTTTTGTTTATGTGTGTTTTTGTGCTTCTCAGTGCTTTTTAATGAATCAATACTGAATTAATGGAAAAAGTCAATTTTACAACTTTGTATTATAAAAATTACAAAGAAGTATTATTAAACACATATATTTTCTACTAGAATTTAATAGTGATTAATATTTTGCCTTATTTTTTCAATCTTTCCTCTCTCTTTGCCATATAAAAGTAAGTTGTAGACATCATAACAATACAACCCTAACTACTTTAGCTAGTGTCTCTTAAAAAGGACATTTTCTTCCTATTCATAATGCCAACACAAAAAAGAAAATAAATGGTAATATCATAATAAAGTGTACTATCTCTAGGCCATATCCAACATTTTTTTCGTTTGTTCAAAAATTTTTTTATAGCTTTTTAAAAATTCAAACTAGGATCCTAATTAGTAATAAAATATTTTATGACTATTTTTCTTTCATCCTTAATCTAGAACTTGTTTTTATATTGTCTTTCTAAGTAGCCACTTTAACTGGGTGCCAATATTAAGCATTAAGAAAATAATACTATTTCTGGAAGTCACTATATTTGAATATGGGGATAAGATATTGAATTACCGATTATTACTTATTAACATTAGCTAGTATTTATTACTTAGTATCATTAACTAGTATATTTAGCAAGTATATTGATAAAGGAAATTATTCAGAAATATGAATTTGTGACATAATTGTTAGAGCTAGTTTAAGGGTTATGCCATATTTATTGAAGAACTACATTTTTGTTTCAATATTGAGTAATTTAAAAGATATGAATTTAATCTAATACTTAAAGATATTTTTCTTTTGATATAAAAACATTCTATACCTAGTGTTTTTTAATGAAGTTTTGCAATATTTTCCATGGCTCTTAGTTGACTTATTATTTTTTCATTTAAAACATTGAATGCACCTTTTCATCTCTCTTTATATCTATTTTGTTTTTCTCATTTTTATGTTTTCGTTTTTAAATTTAATTCTTAGATATGTATATTTTATTTCTTTTTATATACAAAGTTTTTCTACAAACAGAAAAATTAGACTAAATTCTTGTGTATTGAAATTTATCATTTAAGTTTAAATGTCATTTTAAGATAATCTATAATTAACATTGGGATTTTCTCTTGCTTCAACAGTTATTTAATTTATTTTTGAGAGGTAATCATTATTTGTTGCTAGTTTATTTGAAATTTTGTGGGTGTGAAGTAAAACTATTTTGACAACCTTCTAATTTCATTATTCCATTTTATATTATTATGTTTGTTTTTGACAATTTAATCTATTAAATATTGAAAAACTTACTAAAGCGTGATTACACGTTTTGTTACTTTTCATTTCTCTTGGTATTGCAAGAACGTTTGCATTAAACCTTCAAATGAAACATTATTTCATTGTTATTAATTCCATTTGTTTAAACAGATTTGGCTATAGATGCTATTAAACAAACAAGAAAGAAAGAAAGAAAGAAAGAAAGAAAGAAAGAAAGAAAGAAAGAAAGAAAGAAAATGTACCCATGTTATTGGTAGACTCTGTCAACAAAGGTCTGTTTTTCCCTTCTGCTTCAGACCTTTCATTGTTGACTGGGGCTTTTTTTGTTTTTAGTTTGTTTTTTTTTTGTTTGTTTTCTTCAATGGCTCAGATTGAAACACCTGAGTCAAGGAAAAGGCTAAATTTCACAAATATTTTTTAAAATACAAAGAAATACAGGAGTAAAAAGTCTTGATTTAGGGTAAGTATCTTTTAAAAGTGTTGCAAAGAGAATTAAGAAAGAAAGAGACAAAAGAAAAAAAAAATAAGGGGAAGTTATCTTCACCTTTGGAAGCCTTTTAGTTACATGTGAATAATGTTTAAGTTACTGCAGTGGTGAATACATTTGATAGCACCTATAGAATGTACAACACCAAGAGTGAATCCTAATGTAAACTAAAGACTTTAAATGATAATGACGTGTCAATGTAGGTTCATTGATTTCAACATTCCACTCTACTACGGAATGTCAGTAAGGAGAGAGAGATCATGCATGCATGACTTCTCTGTGTGTATGGAGTCAGAGAATATATGATACTTATCTGTATATTCTGCTCAATTTTTCTGTGAACCTAAATTTACCTTAAAAATGAAGTATATTAAAAAAGTAAATAAATAAATATCAATGCAATGCTAATACAATTCTCTCTCTCTCTCCCCCCTCTCTGTTTGTTTTTAAATACTAAACTTCCAATATTGAGAACTATCAACCAAAATCTATTGTAAGATCAAGTGCAACTAAAACAAAGTTTTTAGATTCTGTTTGGAAGATAATTTAGCACTTACTTTTGATTTTTATGGCATGAGATCAACTGAGTTTTGTGCAGTAGGCTTTAATCTTGAGTAAAGTTTATTTCACAGGAAGCAGATTACCTGAAAACCATTTAAGTGTACAGTAACTTGGAATATTTTTCCTTCAGTTGTATATAATGTTTATAATTTTATAACTTTTGTACTTTGAAAGGTTATGATTACAAAAGGTACATTTAGGATATATAATTAAATGCACAAGATGATTCCATTGCCATATAAAGGGAATTCTGTAGTATGAGGGGGGAGCCAGAAAACCAGAATATACTTATAAAAAGTTGTATATTTATTTTTATCTATTTAAACTTCTGCCACCTTCAAAGTACTCTCTGATGTAACTCATCTGTCAAGATACATTTTCCACTGTTCAAAACAATTTTTGAACTTGTCGGTTTTGGTGACTTTTTGTGCTTCTGTCGTTTTGTTTGTTTGTTTGACTTCTTCCACATTGGCATAACATTTCCCTTTGAGAGATTTTTTCATTTAGGGAAACAAAAAAAAGTTTTGGAGAGATCAGGTGAACAAGGAGAGTGGAGCTTGGGGATCATACTGTTTTTCATAAAAAACGGCTGAACACTCAATGCAGTATGGGCAGGTGTGTTTGTAAATCACCCATTATGAAATGGGAAAACTGGAGAGAATCTTAAAAAAAAAAAAACTTAATGAAGCCAAACGCAGCATCTCACACCAACGTTGGTTGGTACACTCATGTGCTTCCTAGAATACCTACCTAGTGGGGAGAAGTTGGTAGTAAAAGGGGCCTGCCCTCCAAAAGATAATTTTGTGGGGTTTTTTTAGTCCCCCCCTCATAAAATCATGCTTCGTTTCTGTTCTTATGCATACTACAACATACTCTAACTTTTATTTATTTATTTATTTAACTCTTATGCATAGTGATTAACATGACTGGCATAAACAATCTCTAATGACTGGATCACTCTGTAAATAGCCACAGATGATTGCAGTACTGATGAAAAATTCAGGTAGAAAAGACCACATATTAGTTCTGCAGCTCCGGTGTCCTTAGATGTATTTCTTAATTGTGAACAGCTGTGTTTTTCAGGATAATTTGTTTTCTGGCTTCTATCTGAGTTTAGCCAATGCAAGTCACGTGGAGGAGATTGGAGATTGAGAGATAGGGATAGACCAGTATATTTCTAACACTCATGATCTTTTGTTGCAGCAGATGGTGTTTACCTGATTCACATTTGACAAGGAGGCCAGTATGTTATAAGGTAACCTCAGCTCAGGATCATCAGCTGATTTGCTTCTCCTTTGTGGCTTCGGTAAGAAACACTTCCTATCTTTGTCTCTTTAGGCTAATGGTGGCACCAACTTAAAGTATATTGGTAATTTTTTGCTTTCTTTGCCATTCCCTGTTTGGCTGATCAGCTCTCCCATCACTTGTGTAATCCGTTAAAAAAAGAAATCTCCTCTATTTTAGATATTTAAAATTATTTATTTATTTTTCTAACTATTTTATTTTAAAGATGTGGAGTATAATTCAGAAATAGGTATAAAAGTAGTCATTGTACAGGTAAAGTTTGGGCCTCCCTTTGGTTCTCATTTCTCCTGGTTGAGATTGTGTCTGCTTCCCATCCCATCCCCCCTCCTGGCAATATCCTGTTACTGCCAATCCCTTTATTATCGTATTAAGGTAAATGTTTAGGGTTCACTTATGAGAATATGTGATACTCAGTTCTGTGTTTCTGTGTTGAATCACTGAATATTATATATCTAAATCCATCCAAGTTGCTGTGAAGTCCATAATTTTGTTCTTCTTTATGGCTGCATAATATTCCATCGTGTATATATACCACTTTT
>CAUYQG010251231.1:0-17202 GCA_963574415.1 Tarsius wallacei
GTCTCGCTTGCCCAGGCGGGTCTCGAACCCGCGGGCTCAGGCAATCCACTCACCTCAGCCTCCTAAAGGCGCGGGATTACAGGCTGAGCCACCGAGCCCTGGTTGGATCACATTTTTTTATCCAGTTCTCTTTCAATGGGCAGCATGGTTATTTTCATGTTTTTGCTATTGTAAATAATGCTGCAATAAACATGCATGTGCAGATATCCTTCTCATAGAGGGATCTGAGTTCCTCCAGGTATATTCCCAGTAGGGAGATTGCAAGGTTGTGTGAGAGATCAATTTTTAGATCTTTTAGGAATTGCCATACTGTTTTCCACAGAGGCTATACTAGTTTACACTCTCACCAACAGTGTAAAAGTGTTTCATTTTGGGGGCATCCTCTCCAGCATCTATTGATTTTTGAGTTATTGTTGATGGTCATCCTGACTGGAGTTTAGTGGTATCTCACTGTGGTTTTAATTTGCATTTCTTAGATTCATGAGACTGAGAATTTTTTCATGCTTCTGTTGGCTGCTTGTATGTCTTCTCTTGAGAAGTGTCTATTCATGTCTTTTGCCCATTTTGTAATGGGACTGTTTGTTTTTTCCTTTTCAGCACATTTGAATTCCTTGTGGATCCTAGATGTTAGGCCTTTGCCAGATATACAGTTGACAAATATTTTTTCCAAGTCTGTAAGCTGTCTTGGATGGGAGAAATTAAGACCCAGAAAGTTCAAAGACTTAGGGAAGCTCATACAGGTAGAAGCAACACATCCATCTCCTAACACCAATCATACAATTCCAGACGTTGAACATTTGCCAACTACTTCCTGTTTTCTTGGTGACTTAGACACTATTCTCTAACCATACTTTGGTTCCTGGAGCTTCAGAAGCAAACTTAGGAACTCCAGGACCAGCAGATATTCCATTTTTCAGGATAGATATCCCCTAGGAAGAGACTTGGGATTTGCTTTTTCCAGGAAATTTCAAAGACCTTAGCCCCTCTTCCTTGTTAGGAAATTTTGATTTTGACCCTTCCAGTTGACTCATGTACCACCTGCCCACTTGGACTGCTAAGGTCAGTACTCTCAAAATTGAAAAGACAGTGTCCGAAAACATTTTTTTAAGTATGGACATTTTTTAAAAAATGTTCTTTGGCCCAGTAATATCACTTCTAAGACTATGCCTTAGGGAAATATTTGTGCATCCTAAAGAAACCTTGGAAACAACTTATATCAACTTTAACATATTCTCATAAGCGGACCTTGAACAATTATTGTACTATAAGAAAAGGATTGGCAGTATTGGGAAACTGCCAGGGGTGGGGGTGGGATTGGCAGTCCTGGGAATCTGCCGGGAGAAGGGGGGCACACCTCATCAACAAGGGTACCTGCATAATGAACATTTGTATACCTAACCCTGAATTGTATCCCACATCTCTAAAATAAAAAATTTAAAAGATAATAATGTAGATGGATATTACTATCAAAGAAAGATACTGAGAATGAGTTATCAATGTCAAAAATTAGGTTATAAAGCAAGCTGTACAGTATAATTTCATATTCTCTCTTAACATAGTAAAATCCTTGAAAAATATACATCCACCTATTAGTAGGAATAAACTCTAGGAACTATAAATTATTTGCTCTTCTTCTCTTTCTCCCTCCTCCCTTCTCTACCCTCTCCTCCTCCTCCTCTTCCTCCTTCATTTTCTTTGTATTTTCAGAAAAAAAACTACAATAAGCCTGTGTTGTTTTTAGAAAAAAGAATGGAGAAAGAAGATTTAGCAATGAGTTGAAATAAGGAACAGGTGGTACCATTTCCCCACCAAATGCTGCACCTGGAAGGCACTCCAGGAAAGAGGGACTCACCTTTCCCAGGCACTGTGCAGACCCCTCACAAAAAACATGAGTGCCCCATCCTTTTGCCATTCCTATCATGAAGATGGCAAAGCAACCTCACCAGTCATGGGTTGTTAGTGGCCAGAATTTGAATCAAAACCATTGATTTCAGTAAGGGCTTCTTCTGATAGAAAAATATATCTACAAAATACCGGGAATCGGGGGGGTACCAAAAATATGTCTATACATTTAAAGCTATGTTGTCTATGTATTATTTTTCAAAGTTGAGTTGAATTACAGTAGCAATGTGTAGTATGACGTTGGCTCAAAAAATGGCATTCATCAAATGAATGCTAATGTCACCCTGTGACAGGTAGGACAGTCAAAGAAAATGGCGGATACATGGTTGTTCTTCAAGGAATGCAAAACTATTTTGAAGTGGTGTTTGAAATTTGAGAACGATGCAAAGTACAACAACAATGGAGACGTGAGCATGCAACAGAGCCTCCAACACATCTAACAACTGCACAAATTAGTGATAAGTTTAAGATGTAGGATGCTGTGTGTGACACACAGGAAGATCCAGGAGGCCTCACACAGCAACAAGTCCTACAGGAGTTGGCCATCATCAGAAGTGTCTGGATGCTGATGCGAACCACTCTGAGCACCTCTTGTCATTGCAGAAGTCAAACGTGACTTGTACTCATCTTTTGCTCTCAGTATATATTGATTATAAAAATTTTAATACAGTTTTTTTTCTTTCTTAAAATGTGTATTCATTTTTTGGATACCCTCTGTATAAATAAGTTTATAAATGCAAGTATTTAAATCACACACTCAGAAGAGGTATGGAAAATACCAAAGACAGTCCAGAAGCAAAACATTGAAGGAAAGGTAGCATAAGAGCATATTTATGAACTTCAATCACAAATTATTTGGCAACCTCTCATCAAATAATATTTCTTATTTTTATTTATTATGAACAATCCTATGTATGAAGGGCATGAATGCTTTTAGGTATCACAAGGGAATCAATCCACAAAGAAAAGAGAGACAATCCACACAATGTAGAAAGCGCCTCGTCAGCCCTATAAATGCTCAGGGGTGCATTTAAGAACCCTTTGAGGAAGGAGAATCTCCATCATTTTGTTGCATTCATGTGTTCAGATAAATGTGGCAAGTTCGATTTCTCTTTCTTACACCCCTGGATCTTCATCCTCTACCCCAATCAAAGCCCTACATTAGAAGACAGAAATTGTTAGCTGACTCTACTATCAACTTTAGTCTCCAAAATTGTGCCCTCAAATGCCAAAGGGATGATTTGAATGTGGACCACCTTGTACCTGGAAACCCTAGCATACAGGCAACATGGGGAATGAGCCCTGTGTCTCCTACACTGGAACCCTCTGCTGAAAGGCAGTCCCTTCCTTCATTTATCTTCTTACTTTCAACTACAGGGCAGGACACAACATTTTACCAGGATCTCAACATGCTTCACAGAAGGTGCCTAGAGACTGGCATTCATTTTGTCTGATTTTAGACTCTCCTTGTACACACAGTTTAGACAACTGGTAAGAATTTAATGTGACTCTGCTACATTTCAGCAAAGCTAATGTCCAAAGCCTGAGGCAACTCTTGTTTCTTCTCCTTCAGGAAGGTGTTAGTTCTCTGACTGGGAAAAGTGTGCGAGGGGCAACCCCTGGATCCCACCATCCTGAACCTTCTTCTCTTCATTGCTGATAGGGACCAACACTAGGTCTGAGAGAGAACTCTATGTATCTACTGTAAGAAGACTTTGGTTCCCTGGAAGCCAATTCGTTGTGAACATCGCACATATGAGTTCATTGGAATTTGGGTTTTAATCTTGCTTTTATTGGCAAGTGATAAGGGCATTAATTCATCATTAGTTGCTATGATAAACGAATCTCAAAAATGTATACAACAACAAACACAATAGAAATGTTCACAAATGTAAATTTAAAAAATGGATGGTGTTCATCAGCCAGTGGCCCTCTTCCCAATCCCAGTGAAAAGGACCCTCCCAGGGATGGCTCCATTGTCTTCAACATGGGGCTACCAAGGTCAACAGCTTGTTTGCATCAGCACCAAAATGGTAGACTACGAAGAGCACAGAAGAGACCATGAGAAGTCTTTAAGTGCCAAACCAGAAAGTGGGATGTGTCATTTCTGATCATATCTATTGGTCAGAGTTCAGTCACATGGTCACTCCTGAATGCAAGGGAGGCTGGGAAACGTAGGCCCAGGAAGAAGAGGAACCAGGGTGGTGTGCTGTTATAATGGACAAATGTGCTCACATCAGCATTATAACAATGAAATGGCAGCTTCCAGAGAATGCCCTAGAGGCTGGAGAAGGCAAGCCCAGTCTCTGATAACTGCATCTTCAGCCCTGCCCAAAAATTCCTGCACAGAATAAAGATGTTGTAAGGTTTTCTGTGTAAGAAAATTTAATTGCCCTCCCGGGGCTCCTCTTCCCAGGACATGAAAACAAAGAGATGCATTTCAGGGGGAAATAAGAGTTTCCAAAGGAAGAATCAAAGGAGAAAAAAAGCATCAAAATATCCCTGAGTTGAAAATGTAATTTATCAAAAGCCACATTCCTCATTCAGTCCAGCGAATTTAGGCTTTACCCTAGTCAGTTAGTAAGTCATGGCTATTAGTAGTGACGTTGTGTTGCTAATTATCCTAGGGAATGCCTATTTACTGTATATTCCACCTCAGAGTAAATAGATGCCTCATGACAGAAAAAAAAGAAGGAAGGAAGGAAAGAAGGGGAGGGAAGCAAGGAGGGAGGGAGGAAGGAAGACAGGAAGGAAAAGAGAGAGGAACAGAGGAAGAAAAGAAGAAAGGGAGGAAAAAAGAAGGGAAGGAGAGAGGGAGGGAGGGAGGGAGGGAAGGAGGGAGAAAGGAAGGAGGAGATTTCCTCCCTGTTTTTGTTGTAGATCTTCTTTGTTGGACAACTACACTTGGTTTGTAAAACCAGCTTCCCTGGTCTAATTACAATGACAAAAACTAGCTCTGAGTGAGGAAACCCAAGAGTATTTGAAACCAGGTTACAACTCCCTGAAGTAATTTGCTTCTATAAAAATATAGGCATGCCAACAGATTATATTTAACTCCTGCAAGAAGCGATCCAGCTCTTAAGGGAATTTGAATTTATTTCAAGGGTGGAAGTGGGAGACAGAGGTGTTCTTTTTTTTATCAGTTTTTAAAATGGATTTTATGACTGCAAACAATGGAAGAAAAGTTCCTGACAGAAAAACACCATAATTCTAATTAAAGCCAAACTGATATTCTTGATGTCTTAGGGTAAGGAGTGAGGAACAAAGGGATGATAACCCCATGTTATTCATATCTGCCTGAAACCAAATACACACACCCCCTTGTCCCCTTCAGTGCAAGCCGTTATCCAAGAAATGCAAAGACTGAGGTGTAGTCTTCTCCATCACACATGAGGCGGGACTCAAAACACCAAGAATTTATTTATACAGAATTGTGCATTTATTCTTACATGTTTAAACTTCAGTCACCTTCAAAGCACTCTCCATTTGATGCAATACACCCGTTAGATGCTTTTTCCACTGCTCAAAACAGTTTTTGAACTCTTCAGTTTTGATACCTTTTAGTGCTTCTGTCGTTTTTTATTTCACCTCTTCCACATCAGCAAAATGTTCCCCTTTGAGGACTTTTTTCATCCGAGTAAACAGCAACAAAAAAAGTCACGCAGGACAAGATGAGGTGAATGGGGGGGGGCACAGGGGTCAAGCCATTTTATGTCAAAAACTGCTGAACACTTAGCACAGTATAGGTAGGTGCACTGTCAAGGTGGAAGAACCAATCACCTGTTTGCCACAAGTTGGGATGTTTCTTCCATAATGCAGCCTCTCACAACAACACTGGCTGGTTCACTGATGCCGAAGAGCTCCTAGAATACTCACCTAGCAGAGGAAGCCTATATTACAAGGGGTCTGCCTTCCAAAAGATCATTCTGGGGTTTTGAGGGATACCCCCCTCATATTTTAGGTATGACCTGATATCAATAAGAGTACATCAAATAGATAAACGTAAACACTTCTAATGGCAATGCAATCTTGGAAAGCAGCTTCATTGGACATGTTATCAAGGTTAGATGTGTTCACATTTTTGGAGCTGATGATTGAGTTTCTGACTTCATTTCAAAGGAAAGGCTCTTAATTTCATGAAAAAAAGTCTTATACATAAATTATTTGTTGTCGAGCTGATTATGATAGCAAACATCAATAAACGAGATTGATTAAATTATTGGGGCATATAGAATATAACAAAGATTATTGAAATTGCACATATGCATATACAGCAAAAGAAAACTTTAACTCTGTCATATGCAAATTGTTACAAATTTTGAATCAGTGAACTCCTAATTATTGACTTTTTTAGATCTTTGGTATCAAAGGAATTGTGAGCTCAGGCTTTAGCTTTAAGTGTGCACACATTAGTATATGCTTTCTGAATGGTTTGATTATTGTATTTCTATTTCTAAGGTTGGGGCAATTTAATGATTTTACATTTGAGAATTGAATTTGAAATTCAATTGAAATTGAATTTAGGTATCACTTTGAAAATGATGTCATTTTGCAATAACCTGGAGATGTGCCTAAAAGATAATGTTAAGTGATAAAAGCAGGAAAGAAAATTGTTAGTACAGTCTGGTAACAAAAACGAAACAAGAAAAATGAAATAAAAATGAAAAAGGTTAAAAGGAAAATTCTTGAAAAAAACATAAATATACATAAACTTGGAAAACATTGCCTCATAAGTCTGTATCTCTTAAGTCTCATACCGCCACTGCAACTCCCAAATTGTAAGGCCCACTTAGGTTACATGAACGTTGATACCAGCCACGTGTCTGCAATATTCTCTATGCAACTCCACAGGCCCCATTCCTCATAGGGGCAGGAACCCAACCCGGGGTAGAGTTCCACCCAAAAGCCTTCAAGTCTTCCATGTTTACAACCACACTTGACACAGCTATGATGATGATGCTGACGATCACTTTAGAAAAGTGTGCTGCCACTGGGCTCGGTGGCTCAGACTTGTAATCCCGCACTTTGGGAGGCCAAGGTGAGTGGATTGCCTGAGCCCGTGGCCTCGAGACCTGCCTGGGCAACTTGGGGAGACCTCATCTCTACAATCAATCAAAAAATTAGCCGGGCGTGGTAGTGCGTGCCTGTAGTTCCAGCTACTTGGAAGGCTGAGGCGGAAGGATTGCTGGAGCCTAGCAGGTCGAGGTTGCAGTGGCTGGGAGCGTGCCACTGCACTCCAACTGAAAAAAAAAGAAAAGTATGCTGCACACAAGAATTTCATTCTTCCTCAGCTCTGCAGCTCTCTCACCTTGATTCTAGAAAGAGTGCCTTCTCAGTCCAAGGAAATCTGGGATGGCAGAAGGATCAGAATCTCCTCCCTTCCTCTTTAATTTGAGTATGTACCACTGGCAAAAAGACTCAAGCCACCACAGGGCACACTGAGTCAAGTCACTTTTTGCCAACATCTCCTGGAGGCTCTTGCGGGCAGAATGCGGTTTTGTTTCTCTTTCGGTGTCAGTGGAACCAAGCCTACCTTGAGTCACAGTCTTCTGCATCATTCGAAGAAAAGGTTTTTTCTCCTGCATTTGATCACATTCTTTGTTACCCTATTTTGACAAAAGGGGTATAGATCCCATCCGGCTGGGGTCGTTTCTAGGATTCTGAGGGAGGAACACTGGCCTTCAGATTGTCAAGCATCTCAAGGGTCCTGCTGGCCTGTGGTGTCACTGTAGCCCCTGATCCCTGTCTGAAAATCCAGGCACCGTGTTGGCTGGGAGGAAGTGCAGTGCAGAACTGTGATTGTCATTTAGAGGAACCAATGTTTCTTGAGAACCCACAAGGTGTGAGGCGGTAGATGACTCACTGCTGAAAATGGAGCAGAGAAACACGCCCAAACCAATGATTCCAAGAAGGTATTAACTCATGAAGCTCAACTGTCCAGGGTGCTGCAGGTGAGTCCCACAGGAAAACACACCTTGGTCTAAGACAGTGCTTCTTGATCAGGCGCAACTTTGTCTTCCAGGGCACACTGGGCAATACCTGAAGATATTCCTGGCTGTTACAAGGTGGGAAGGTGGCGAGTGGATGGGAGTGCTGTCGGCATCGAGTCGGTGCAGGCTGAGGAGGATTTTTGGGGACTTGAGGGTGGAGGGGGCCACAGGACACCCTGCCATCCCCCACCACCATCAACAGAAAATTGTCTGTCCAGCTATATCAATAATGCCAAGGTTGAGAAGCCCTGGTGAATTTTCAAACTTAAGCAAGCAAAGGATCACCTACAGAGTTGGGCCCTGCACCCAGGGTTTCTGATTCGGTGGGTCTGAGGAAGGCCTATGAATCTGTATTTTTCACACAAGTTTCCCAGGAATGCTGGTGTTGCTGGTCCAGGGATCACAGTGGGAAAACTCCAGTTCTGGTGCTTCAGAGAAGGCAGTCCCTAGGAAATGATAGGTGAAGGTGTAGCGGGAGCTCACTGGAGAACAACAAGGGGTAAGATTAAACTTTGCAGGCAGTTTGTGTGAAAGTTCAGAGGTGGGAGGTGGCGGCCTATCCAGGGAACTGAAATCAAGGAGCATGAGGTCGGCTAGAGCTGGAGAGGGATACAGAGTCAGAGTCTGCAAGACCATGTCAGGAGTATGGTCTTCATTCTATTGAAAGGCAATGGAAGGACCTGGAAGAGATTAGCAGGGAATTGGGGAAGCCTGACCAGGCAGTTGGGGTATGGAGGAGGAACAGGGGGAGTAGCCTGCTGTCTAAATAATAAAAGAGTGTGACCCTGAGGGACAGACTGTCCTGAATTCCAATTCTAGCTCAGCCCCTTACTGGCTATGTGAGCGGGGACAAATTAATTAACTTCCATGTGCCTCAGTTTTCTCACCTGTACAATGGGACCCTGGAGACCTATTTCACCAGACTGTTGTGAGAACAAATGAGATCATGTTCATAAAAGTGCCTGGCACACAGAAGGCCTCGATGGACGTTAATTCCCTTTCATTAGAGTGAATGATGAAAGGACACGGGGCCCCTCCAAAGTCTCATTTGCATCTCAAAGGGAATATGGCAAAGCATGAAGTCAGCAGCCAGGTAGGTCCAAAGAGCACTTGCATCACCAGGGTGCGCACAGCCTGTGCCAGGGCCCGCGGCCGGCATGTTGGAGTGCACATTAGGCAACCGCCGGCCCACACGAAAATGCTTCGAAGCTAATGCTAGGTTGGCAGATACCATCACAGAGCTCAGGCCACAGAGACCTAATTTATAGATGTTTGGAGACTTCAGAGGCTCTATTGCCTTGTCCTTTATTGTTTTGCAGCCTTTCAATGGGGAGGAGAGACCGTGTTTGAAACCACAAAAAATAATGATACTTAGCACTTAAATAACATTTGCCCTCTTCAAAGCGGTTTACAGACACTCACACACTAAGACCTAACCAGCCCCAGCCTTGGGAAAATGTCACGATCTTTGTTTCTTCAAGATGGCAAAGAGGATGAGGTGATGGAGTGGTAGACCTTGGGGCCAGTTGGCATCAGGATGTGAGGATGTGCAGCTGTTATTCAATCCTGGCCTCCCAGGTGGGCCCATTCGGGAAAGACCTGGCCATTTCCTTGGCCCACGGGTAGTGCTGAATGTCTGACTGGAAGAGCAAGAACCCCTTGCGAATTCCATTTTGTACCGATGTTCTCAGCACAGCTTGAATGAAACTCAATGGGAAGGTTTGCTTTTGGCCAACAAGGTTCCATCGTGGGTTCCCTAGCTCTCTTCCTCTGCCGCCTCCCTGAAAACCGAGCAAATGCCAGGATCTCGTGCGCACTTAATAATTATGTAATTGACAATGATGATATCTCGAAGTGTCCTCATCGGTGAACTGGAGAGATAATGGCCCACAGGGTGGTTGTGAGGACAAGGTTTGCAATGCCAGGTAGGTCATCGGCACGGGGAAGCTTTCTTTATCACTGTTGTGGTTGACATCATTGCCACTGAATTTACGTCACTTTAGTATTTACCATGAGTTTCATGTGCTGCCTGAGGGTGTTTATAACTGCTCTCTTGGAAGAGAAGCATCTCCCATCATCCTCTGTGGAAACTGGAAATGTGAGCCAGAGATAGCAAACAGACTCAAAACTGCACAACCGAGCCTTGCAGAGGAGAAAAGGGCACGGGCTGTCAGCATCTCAGTTGCCCTTCAATCTTGACTTTTCCTATCACAAAACATGCTTTCTTTGTGCGCCTGAGATCTGGGATGCTTGCATTCTCTCCCTCTTCCCATTCCATGCAGGTAATGACACCCCTGACCACCCCTCCTAGGACTCCAAAGCAACTAGCCTATATTCCACGCCACATCCTGTACCCAGGGTCTATGGAATATCTTCAAGGAGTTTGAAAGTGCTTTGGGGAGTGGAATGCACTTGTCTCGGGCAGAGTTGCAAGAATAACACGGTCTGAAGGTCCTGTGTCAGCTGAGTGAAGAAAGTGCATGGAACCCAAGTCCTGAGAGCTTGTAGACCAGGGACCTGCCACGCAGGGAGGAGAAACATGGCCAGGAACCACCTGAAGGTGGCAGGGTGCTCCACCACCTGAAACGGCACCACCAAGGGTAATCACACACCCTAGTCTGCCTCAGTGTTACAGTCATCTGCTGATAGATAGCAAACCACCCAAACTTAGTGGCTTAAAGCAACATTATTGTGCTAATGTATGTGCAATTTCATCAGGGTCCCGCACAAAAACGAAGGGGGTGGGGGAGAAAGAGAGAGAAAGAATGGCTAAGAGAAGAAGGGAGAGGGAGAGAGAGGGGAAAAAGATTGGAAGAGAGGAAGGAAAGAAGAAGGAAGACAGGGGAGAGAGAGAAAGAGACAGATAGATAAATACATACATACATAGATACATGCATAATTAAAAATTACAGATGGCGAAGTTTATGTGAACTAAAGAGACTTCAGGAAAAGAACTCACCACACTGGTGGTCCCCTAAGGAAAGTGGGTTTGTGCAGAGACTGGAGGAGGCCTGGTGAACTCTCACATCCCATCCAGCTCTCAGATTCTGTGACCCTCTGGAAGGAATAGGCATGGAGGTGATTAACATTCCCTTTTCCCAAGATGGGCGGTGCAAGCTTTCATCTCTCAATGTTTATAAATGCCTTTGAAAATGGAATGTGCCACAGCCATACTAACAGCTATTATTAATATGGTGTCCAAACACCTCTCTCCACATGATGGTTACAAAACAAAGCACCAGGGACGCAAGTGTCAGGGCTCTTAAAGAGCGAGCGTGCGTGTGTGCACACACCCCAGCGAAGGAATGTTCTTTCTTCTCACCCTGCCTTGGGAGAGGCCATCGTGTCTCACAGTGGCCAGAGATGGAGAAGAATGAGGGATGTGCAAGGACCCAAAGACAGAATTGGGTGACACGGTTGAGGCATAATTAACTGACCCACTTTTGCAAGGAGCTCCTGCTGGCCACGAGACACAGAGCTAAGTGCTCTAGAAGATGGAGAAACCTGAGGGGTATGAGACCCTGTGTGGGGAACACAGTCATGGCAAAGACACTGAGTTGCATTGCAAGAAGGTTACTCTCAACAATAGACTTTAGGGTGAGTTGGCCAGGCCCCAGTATAGCAAATGCCCAGGACTGGGAAGGGGTGGAGTGAGAGAAGCTTCTACTTTTAGATAACCAGGGATAACCTATCTAAATGTTTCACTGTGATTGCAAAGGCCATGATTCTAAAACATTTTTATTCACGAAAACTGCAAGAATCCAGCGAAAGTCCTGGACTCTCTTCCCAGAGACACTCCCATGCAGGTGAAATTTTACAATAAGCGTCTCCTGGGGTTTGTAAAGTTCTGTCTACCCTGGGCTCTTTTTTGCAGCGCTTGTGTAGCTGTGACCTCTAAGTTGTGAAATTAGCAAACGCCGAACAGATTCAAAGCAGAGGCCAGATTTTTCTCCAACTCTGGATCCTGGGCATGCAGCCCAGTGGCCCAGGACTTCTCAAACTGGGTTCTGTCTTTGGAAACCCCAGATGAACAGCAAAGCAGAACCCATCTCCGTACCCTTCCTGGACTTCCAAATGTCCCTCCGTCATGACAAAAATAGAGCAAAGGATGCTTATACTCGCCCTGGCTGTAAATGTTGCTGATACAAACCCCCGCTGGCAGCCATTCACTGAAATAAATGGATCCCATCACCCATGACAGGTCCTCATGTGTAAGGACAAGGAGAGGCAAAGACAGGAGAGAGGGAAAGAGAAAGGGTAGGACTGGGAGGGGAGAAGAGGTGGAAGGAGGGCTTTTCTTTTCTTTTCTTTTCTTTTTTTTGAGTTGGAGTCTCACTCTGTCGCCCAGACTGGAGTGCAGTGGCCGCTCCCAGACACTGCAGCCTCGACCTGCTGGGCTCCAGCGATCCTTCCGCCTCAGCCTTCCAAATACTGGAACTACAGGAGCGCGCTACCACGCTCAGCTAATTTTTGATTTATTGTAGAGATGAGGTCTTGCCAAGTTGCCCAGGTGGGTCTCGAACCCGCGGACTCAGACAAGGAGGAGGGCTTTTCAAGCCAACACTTCTGGTTCCCTCTAAAGTCGTCATTCTCCTGACATAGGTAAATAAAAGAGCACCATATGGGTGTTGCACTATGCAAATGAGAAGCAGGAGAGAAGTGACCTTAACAGCTACCAAGAGGCAGAGACCCAGGTGGAAAGCCACATGTTGTCAATTCTCAGCATCCTTCCACCTTTGCATGCTGGCTCAGTCTTCTCCCCTCAAGGGCTTCCAACTTCCGGCCACCTTGAGGGACTTTTTGGTAAAGTGCCACAGAAGATAAAATTAGAAACCAGGCTTCCTTCCCCCCCACCACCACCACACACTCTGTTGATCGCACATAAATCAGCAATCGCTGAGAAATACCCCCACCTTCCACTGGCAGACGTAAGTGTCAGCTGAGTTTCATGGCTACCTCCTATGTGACTCTCAGATTGTCACTTGGCTCCCTGCCACAACAGAGCAAAAGAAAATGACTGGGTGTGGTGGCTCACACCTGTAATCTCAGTACTTTAGGAAGCCAAGATGGGAGGATCGCTTTAGCCCAAGAGTTCAAGTCCAGCCTGGGCAACATAGCGTGACCTCATCTTTTCAAAAAAAATCAGAAAATTACTCAGACATGGTGGCTCAAACCTATAGTCCAGTGACGCAGGAGGCTGAGACAGGAAGATCACCTGGGCCCAGGAGGTTGAGGCTGTGGTGAGCTGTGATCATGCCACTGCACTCTTGCCTGGGTGACAAAGTGAGACCTCGACTCAAAAAAGAAAAAAGAAAAGAAAAAGAAAATCGTGCCCTGGTCCTCACATTTTCTTCATGTTACCTGGTCCCTCTTCTCTTGAAAAGTGTGACCCTGGCATGGCATGGTGGCTCAGCCTATAAGCCCAGCATTTTGGGAGGCCGAGGTGAGAGGATTGCCTGAACCTAAGGATTTGAGACAAGCCTGGGCAGCTTGGTGAGCCCTCGTCTCTACAATACATCACAAAAAAAACTAACCAGGCATAGTGGCATGCATCTGTAGTTTCAGCTACGTGGAAGGCTGAGGTGGAAAGATTGCCTAAGCCCAGCGGGTCAAGGCTGCGGTGGCCGTGAGTGTTCCACTGCACTCCAGTCTGGGCGACAAGAGTGAGACTACAACTCAAAAACAAAAAGAAAGAAAAGCATGACCCTGAGAAAATGGCTTAACTTCTTAAAAGTTCATCTGTGAAATGGGGAGTTTTAAAAGCTCGTCCATCCACAGAGGGACTGCGAGGACCAAACACAGAGACTTGAGTGGTGTTTGGCCACGGTCTGTGCACCCACTACCAGGCAGGGACTATGGCAGGCAACACCACCACGAATGCAGAGTCTCAGATTTGTAACTCCAAATTCAGCTTCTGAGAAGTTCCTGGGGATGAAATATGCATGTAGCACTCACTATAGTAGCATGTCAAAAAACACTGCAGTCCCCGAGGCGGGGCAAATAAAAAAATGGGTCAAATCTCTCATTTTCCCTCAGAGCCTCTTCTTATGCCATTGATGCTTAAAAGAGGAGAACATAAGGGCAGAAGTTTTGTGGGGTTCTGGTAAGACTCAAGGTCTGGCTCGTTTTTCTATCATTTGCATTTGCTTTATGGAGGCGGTGACTTTGGTAAGCTACCCCAAGATGGAGCATGGTCAAGAAAACTTGCAGGAGCTCTTCAAGACCCAACTTGACAGGTGGGGCTGGAGCAAGTCCTGGGTAGCTTCCCCGAGTGTGACCACGCGGGAAGATGCCCTGGGTACATAAAATCTAAAAGTACATTTTACATGATTATAGTAATTGCTACCCGTTTTTCATTAAAAGTAAAAAGATCAGCTGGGCTTGGTGACTCATGACTGTAATTCCAGCACTAAGGTAGGTCGAGGCAAGAGGATTGGTTGAGCCTAGGAGCGTGAGACCAGCCTGAACTACATAGTGAAACCTCGACTCTGAAAAAAAAAAAAGAACAAAAAAACCCGCCAAAATTACCTGGGCGTGGTGACACATACCTGTAGTCCCAACTACTCAGGAGGCTGAGGTGGAAGGATCACCTGAGTTCAGGAGGTCAAGGCTGTGATGAGCCGTGATCGTGCCACTGCATGGCAGTCTGGGCAACAGTGAGACCCCTGCCTCAAAAAAAATTTAAAAAGTAAGGTTAATTTTTTTTTGTAATATATTTTTTTAGAGATGTGGGATACAATTCAGGATTAGTTGTGTAAGTGGTTGTCATACAGGTAAAGTTTGGGTCTCCCCTTGGCCCACACCTAGCCTGGTTGCAATATTTCTATTTATGTGAAAAAAAGGGAAATACTGTAAAGCAAATATGAAAAGGTCAATAGTACAAATGGCTTCCAAGGGAGTAAGAAATCTTGACCCAAATGAGAAAACATAGACAAACAGAAAAAGTTTAACAGTCAAGGTGAGATGTCTGGGCTCCAGCCCTAGCATCTCGCTATCTTTCTGTAAAACAGAAAGGCCTGCTGTATTACGTCTCTGCTCACGGATCACCTGATCAGAGATGCTACGTGGTGAGGGAAGCGTTCCCTCCCTCAGCCCCTATTCATACAAAACAGTCTCACCCTTGAAGGTTTACTCTATGCCACTTCTGTCTCTAGTGGAAGCCCTTGTCATGAGACATGAGCTCCTTGGGGAAGGGTAGGCAGAGTGATTACTAAGTGCAGGAGCTCTGGAGTCGGGCTGTTGGGTTCATGTCACAGCTCTACTGGCTGTGCCTCAGTTTCCCCATCTGACAGATAAAGCACCTATCTCATAAAACCATGATGAGGATCCAAGGTGACTCCACCAAGTGCTCAGAGCAGTGTCTGGCACAGAAGGAACACTCAGACATGCTGGTTGTTGTTACTGTCCTATGATAAAGTGACTGTTATTGTTCTGTGGAGCACACCCCATAATTTCTCAGTCAGTTCTCGACTCCTCCCATGAGAAGGACAGGTTCCTGCAGGCAAAAGTTGGGGCCCTTAAGTCTTGATTTTCCCTTAACACCCAACACTGTCCTTTGCAGGTGAACGGCATATGTTATTGAATCAAAGAAAATGCTATTTGACAACTTAAGAAGCATTTTGTTGAGCATTGATTTATTCGAGTCAGTCAATTTGGATTGTATTCAACATGAAGTGTGGTAGAAATAAGGATAACTAAATCCCCAAAACCTGAAGATATGTGTCTTTTCTCCTCAGAGTCCATGAGATTTTCACATCAGATAGGTTCACTGTTAGAAAACTTACATCACAGACTCATGCCATTTTAGAGTCCAATGAATCTGCAAGGCAATCATTCTCATTTCTTATTTTACAGGGAGGGAAACCGAGGACCTGAGATAAAGACACATGCATCCAACATTACAAAGTGCATTAGAGTCAGAACCAGAATTAGAACATTCCTTAGGGTGCCTGAAAATGTCACTACATTACAAGTCTCTATGTCTGCAACACAATGCTGTGTTCCAAAAAATACAAGAAGGAGTTGAATGACTCAATGAATAACTTGCTTCTCCAGGACAAACACACCATCAGTTTTCCAGAAAGGAAGAAATAGAAGGAAACGCACCATCCTTTGCTGTACACATCAACTTCTATCACAAAAACATCAATACACGATTGAGAAGTTGTCATTTAGTGGGCAGATCTGTAAATGCCAGACCATGGGCCATCTGGCCTGACATCTGTTTCTGTAAATAAAGTTTTATTGGAACACAGCCACACTTGCTCAGTTGCACATTCGGAATCACGAGAAAGCCCAGAATTCATCATCTTTGGATACTTTCATGCTATAACGGCAGAACTCCGCAATGGTGACAGAGATTAAATGGATAGACAAGCCTAATGTGTTGACTTTGACCCTTTATGGAAGAAGTGTGTCAACCCTGTCTCAGTGTGTGTTCTGCATAATAGATGTTCTGCTTAGAAAGTATCATATATTAGCTGTACTCTTCAAACTCACCTACAAGAGTTTAGGATTATCCATTCCTATTTTTTAAGTTAGTAAACTGAGGTTTGAAGAAATTGAAAGATTTACCCAAGACTTATAACTTCTGAGTATCAATAGGCTCTTTCTACAGCTCCGGTGCTTTGGTTTTGGGGGGGATGATGCAGAGAATGTCCTCTCTGCACTTGAGGCAGGCCATGATTTGGAGGCAGCAGACCGGGTGTTTTCTGAGGTCCTTAAGAGATTCTGCTCAGCAGTCTGTCTCACTTACACTTGCCCAGTTAGGACTCTGGGAGTCCTAGAGTCTTGATAATAAATCTTTGAAGCAGGACTTGAGATTAGGGAAGGAAGATACTAGAAGATTGAATTTGATCTTTTATAAATAAAACTAAATAAAAATCAACTTGGCATTATTTCCACTCAAACAAAGACTTGATACTAAACCATGCCAAAGAAAAGACAGGACTAACTTGTTGACTCCTTGGGGTAGGTAAGATGATTTTGGGGGGTTCAAAGAGATCCCCAACGGTACATCCCTATTTGCTGTATACCTGTGAAATTGCCTCTTCACCTTCTCAAGTTTAAAAGGATGGTCCACTCCTGTGCACCAGGGATTAGCCACTGTCTTTAAGATCCTTTGTGCAATCGCCGACAAAATCAGTTCCAGAGAAACCAGACTCAACCGATACAACAGACCATGTCACTGGCTGTCCCTAGGAAGAGTCCAGTAATTCCTCCCACTGGAAGAAAGAAGGAAGTTCAGCAAGGAAGGATGTCTCGTTCAGTGCAGGCCTCTCCATTTGCCTGCTAGATGTGTACAAACCAA
>CAUYQG010251237.1:0-10341 GCA_963574415.1 Tarsius wallacei
AATTAATTTTATCCAGGGATGTTACTTATGTTCTAGACTTTTGAAACAGAAAGCAACATTACAAAGATTCTCATCCAACTTTTCTCTTTTTACAAATATGAAACTAAGCCCACGATTTCTCAACCAACTCATCTTTGACAAAGCCTCCACCTACAACAACTGGGGAGTGGAGAACCTATTCAGTAAGTGGTGCTGGGAAAACCGGCTGACCACATGCAGAAGATTGCAACAGGACCCCTACCTATCACCATACCCAAAAATCAACTGCAAAGACCTAAATGTAAAAACTCAAACGATAAGAATCTTAGAAAACACTGGAGACACACTTATGGGAATCGGGATAAGCAACCAATTCCTGATCAAAATGCCAGATGTCCATGTCATAAGAGATCAGATAGACAAATAGTACGTCATTAAACTGAAAGTCTTCTGCAAAGCAAAAGAAATCATCAAGAGAGCAGAAAGACAGTCCACAGAATGGGAAAAAATATTTGCCAACTGTATATCTGACAAAGGCCTAACGTCCTAGGTCTACAAGCAACTCAAACATGCCAAAAGGAAAAAAACAACCCCATTAAAAGTGGGCAAGATATATGAATAGACACTTCTCAAAAGAAAACATACGGGCAGCCAACAGACACATAAAAAAGTTCTCAGCCTCATCAATCATCAGAAATGCAAATCAAAACCACATTGAGATACCACCTAATCCCAGTAAGAATGGCCATCATTACTAAAACAAAAAACAACAGATACTGGCAAGGATGCTAGTTCAACCTCTATGGAAAACAGTGTGGTGATTTCTTTTTTTTTTTTTTTTTTGAGTTGGAGTCTCACTCTGTCTCCCAGACTGGAGTGCAGTGGCTACTCCCGGCCACCGCAGCCTTGACCTGCTGGGCTCCAGCGATCCTTCCACCTCAGCCTTCCAAGTAGCTGAAACTACAGGTGCGCGCTACCATGCCCGGCTAGTTTTTGTGATTTATTGTAGAGATGAGGTCTTGCCAAGTTGCCCAGGTGGGTCTCCAACCCGCGGGCTCAGGCAATCCACTCACCTCAGCCTCCCAAAGTGCGGGATTACGGGCTGAACCACTGAGCCCGGTTGTGATTTCTAAAAGAACTAGAAATGGACCCTCCATATGACTCAGTAATCCCCCTACTGGGAATATACCCAAAGGAATACAAATCATTCTACAGAAAAGACACCTGCACACACATGTTTATTGCAGCACTATTCACAACAACAAAAGCAACTATGCTGTCCACTGAAACTGGACTGGATAAAAAAAATGTGGTGCATATACACAGTGGAATATTACACAGCCATAAACAAGGACACACATGGACTTCGCAGCAACTTGGATGGATTTAGAATCTATAATACTCAGTGATCTGTCACAGAAACAAAGAACAGGGTACCACATGTTCTCATAAGCGGACCTTGAACATTTACCATAATACTATAAGAAAGAGATTGGCAGCAGCGGGACACTGCCAGGGGTGGGGGATGGGGGCACATAACACCAATAAGGGTACCTGATCTCAAACCAGGCAAAGTGAGGACCAAAGGGAGGCCCAAACTTTACTTGTATGATGACCACTTGTATACCTAATCCTGAATAGTACCCCACATCTTTAAAAGAAAAAGAAAAAAGCCCAGAGACTTGCAGTAATTCACCTAAGGTCACCTAGCTCAATGTTATTTCTCCTTCACCCTTATTATGGACTGAGTGTTTGCATCCCTTCCTAATTCATATGTTGTGGGCTTAGTCCCCAAAGTGATGGTATTTGAAGGCAGGACTTTGGGGAAGTAATTAGGTTTAGATTAGGTGGAATCCTTATGATGGAATTAATACCCTTATAAGAGGAAGAAGAGAGAGGGATCTCTCTCTCCAGGAGCATGCCCCAAGGAAAGGCTGTGGGTACACCCAGAGATAAAGCAAAGTGGCTGTCTACAAGCTAGAAAGTAGGTCCTCACCAGATACCAAGTCTGCTGGCTTGGACTTCCCAGCCTCTAAAACTGCAAAAAATAAATGTCTGTTGCTTAAGCTACCCAACCTATGATATTTTGTTATAACAACTAAAGCAACCCTACTCACATGAATAGGGTTGGAACAGTTTGTCGGTTCCTGTAAATGATCATGATTCGTTTTCATAAATGACTATCCAAATCATCAGGAATGCAAAGCATCTTTCTTGAAATTAACTGGTATATTGATAGCAAGAATGAAAGAAAAGATCAAACCTCCTGATTCATGACCCAGTGCTTGGGACACCAAGAGTGTTGCCACTTAATGAAAAATATGTTAGTGTTTGATAACCTCATAATTTTAAAAAACAATTTCTGTTTATTGACTGCATTTTCCAGGCTCTGTGTTTGCTGTCCTTGGTCTTTCAGAGAAGTCACAAGCTTTCTTGGTGTGTAACAATATTAGTGTTTAAAAATTGTTCTGCTGTGTTAAAAAAAAAATAAGGGTACAGAGTTCTCTAACAATTACATGAGTTTGGTGAGGCAACACTTGAACTGTAACTGAGGGACCCTGAAATTCTCTGCCCTTTATTTATATTCTCTTGGGTTCCATGTGGTTTGCTGAGCCAAGCGCTATAGAACATCCTGTTCTAAGAGGAATGAGGACATAACCCGGGCTGTTCTGGGTACCTCCTCTTTGTTTTAGTATGTTGCATTCTTGGTAAATTCTGCCTAAGAAATGCAAGAAAATAGGAGAAGAACTGGGTCAGTCAAGGTCGTCTGGAGGCTCACCTATTTTGAAAGGTGATTGTCCTTTTATCAGTAAAATCTCATGCACATGCCAGTAAGAACAGGAAGAATTTATATGGTAGAAGAGATCATAGCCTCTGGTCCAAGAGTGTTGGGGGGAAACTAAAGCCCAAGGGTGATAAGATATTAGGTGACTTGTATACAGAGGTAATGGATGAACAGAAATATCACCCAGATTCAGTGTCAATCTATATCTGTCCTTGCAAAAGTAGTATGTATAACAAAGGAAAGGGTAATACAAGGGTAAGCTAGAGTCAGTTCCTTTCTTCCTCCCCTCTCCTTCCCTCCCCTCATGTTCTCTCCTCTTCTCCCCTCCCTTCTTCATCCCTCCCCTCTCATTATTCATTAAGAAATAATTATTGAGATTGGTGTTGAGAACACCTTCTTTCTAAATTAGGGAATTTTTTGAGGTCTAAAAATGATATTCTATGACTATAAAATATGTGATTCAATTAATATCATTTGAAAAACAAGTCTGTATTTTTACTTCTGTGCAATTGTAGAATTGACTGACAATAAAATAAAGCACCACTAAAAGAACATGAATAAAGTTTGCATTAAATGGTTATGAAAATGATGGGTCACTTTGACCCACTGAGATTGTGTGGAGTGAGGTTCAATGAAGACTGTAAACAACGCTCCCCCACCAGATTAGGAACCAGTTGACAGGTGCAGAAGTCAGAGATAAGTAGGGTTTTTGGTCATCTTTGTTATCGCTAGAAGTAAACTGGGAGGCAAGACTTAGCTGGATGGTATTACTGGGCTTTCTAATAGACTTTCCAACTTAGCCATGGACCAGATCTACTGAGTCTGTGGCATGGCAGGAACTGGAAGAAAACAATGAACTCTGTAGGAAGGCATCCCGAAGAGAGTGTTAGAGGGCCTGGAGGAGCATGTCCCCCTTATTATCCCCATCTGCCAGTCTGGTAAGTTCCTTCTGTGGAGGAGGGAGTGAGGAACAGAGAGAGGCCAGGAATGTTGACTTATTGAGGGTCTACCGAGAGGAGGGAAAGAGGACAACTGCTTTTCTGCTTCTAAACATAGTTGATGCCTAAAGAGTAAGAAAAGATCATCTAATCTTCTTATTGTTGAAAAGGAAGTCAAAGATGTTTTGGTTGTGTCTATATGTGTCTATGTATTTTGAGGACATATGTACTCTGTTATTCACTGTTTAAGACAAATATTACATGCTTTGAGTCAGTGGTTCTCAAATCCAGTGTGTATTGAGATCACCTGAGGAACTTGTGTTCATGTAGATTCCTAGGCTCCATTCTTGGAGAGTCAGTAAGAATGCCATAAAAACCAGAGATTATTGGCTGGGCTCAGTGGCTCAGCCTGTAATCCCAGCACTTTGGGAGGTTGAGGCGAGTGGATTGCCTGAGCCCATGGGTTTGAGACCAGCCGGGCAACTTGGTGAGACCTCGTCTCTACAATTAAAAAAAAACAATTAGCCAGGCATGGTAGCGCACGCCTGTATTTCCGGCTACCTGGAAGGCTGAGGCAGAAGGATCGCTGGAGCCCAGGAGGTTGACGCCGGGGTGGCCGTGAGTGTGCCACTGCACTCCAGCCTGGGTGACAGAGTGAGACTCCTACTCAAAACAAAACAAAACAAAAAAATAGAGATTACTTATGTGGTCATGGGACCACACTTAAAGTAAAAACATCTGTGTGTCTTCCTCTATGTCTATTTATTTCTGAATTCCTTTTGTATTGATGGTCATTATTTAGCCATTTCAGGTTTAGTTATTAAAGCTGATGATTGGTTATCAATCACCTTTATTAATTAATATATTTCTTTCTTAAAAGTCAGCTAAATTCTCCTCCGACATTGAGGTGAAGTGCCTTAGTTTACATGAGACAGTGCAGCGATGAATGAACTTTTCCCAGATCTCAAGTTATCTGCCTTTCTAACTGGCTGAATGATTTCCCAAATATTTTGACTCAAGAATCACTGTCAGACCAAGGAATCCTTCACATTCACTCTCCTTCATCTTTCATCCATTTTGTTTTGTACATCAAAAACTTCATTTCTCCACAATGAATTTTTAAAATGAACAAAAGTCCTTTGATATACTAGCAACAAAATATTGCCATTGCTTCCTTTTCATTGTGTATTAGAATCATGAGATAAAGACTGTCATTTTCTAAGTAGTATCTGGAACAAAAGCAAAAAACATTCTTGCTTCAAGATTTCCATTTGTGTTGTAGTTTACAAGAAAAATTTTCCCTTTTTGAAAAGAATTGGCTTTGATCCTATAAAAAAAATTACTCTCAAGAAGTAGATTGCTTACTATATGAGGTGAATTAATTTTTACAGTGATGGAAATCAACTGTTACAGGGCACCAGGGTATCGTTTAGTACATTGGAAGAGGTAATTTTCAAATGAGTGGTTTATTTCTTGTATACTAAGCTGAGCATTGAGCAGAAGATGCAGTGACTGGTGCACATCCCCCACCGAGTGTGCACAGAAAAACTGCCTAAATCGGTCATTGCACACAGAGACAGATCATGTCTCTGAAGGTTGTTTTACAGTAAAAGAAATTCTTTCCATGGTTTTCTAGTCTGCTGAGCTAAAAGCAACAAAGTTAGGAGAGAATAGGAAGGCTGCCAAAGTGTGTCTTTTGTAGACATCTCTGAATGATTATCTATCTTTATCACCTCATGAATTTGTATTTCAAGGTTAAGCAATTCCTACAATTTACTGATATATAAAAAGAATAGAACTCTATTAGGTTAAGCAAAGTAAACCCAAAGATATGTAGAAACTTCTAGGAATTGATGGTTTAACCAGGGTTAGGAGCAACATTAATACAAGAAGTTGTAGTCCTGATGCAAAGTTTTTGAAAAATTTCTCTTTCACTTATTTTAATTACAAAAAAGGACAGACTGTTAGTTACCTGTAATGCATAGAATATTTGAGAGGTTACTCTATCTACAGAGGAAAGCTGGTAGGCAGTGTGACATCGTTCTGATTCTGACTCGGTGCCTTTGTCTTTTGTGCATCCCAACACCAGTTCAGATGGCAATTAGCTGTTATAAAATAGCACAGCTTCGGTGAGAATAGCAGAAATCGTTGTTGGAAATAAGCGGAGGGAGAAAGTTGACGAAGCCAGAAAAGTCTCTCTTAACACTGTAAATTCTCCTTTGAAAACAAATAACTAGAGTCTAATGACTTCTACTGCTCAAAAGATGTCCAGGTAGATTCCACGCTGCAACGTGTCAGCATCCTGTCCCAGTTGTAGTGAGGAGTTGGTGCTGTGATGTCAAAGGATGTTTTAGGAGCTACTATAGAGAGCCAGATAGCTGACTTCTCTGGGGGAAAAAAATCCACATTAGGACTCAGAGCAGTAAGACAGAATATTTGAGCCCCAAAACAGCTCGAACCGATTTAATGAGCATATTTTTTGTTGCTGTTGTTGTTGTTACTTGGGCTATTCTTACTGGGCTGGGGTTTTTTCCAGGAGTGCCCATCTTAAGAGTGATGATGCTGAACCTAGAATATTGAGAAAGTGATGTCTGATTCATTCTGTTGAGGGTCTGTGGCTCTTAGGCTCAGGAAAAACCATAGGCTCGGCAGAATTCTAGCCTCATCTTCACCTTTGTTGGGTAGATCATGGGAGCTGTGTCTTTGTTTAGCTGGTTTCTTAACCCTTGTGACCTCTTGAAGAAGTACATCATGACTATCATTGAACTGCCTCCTCCTGGCTACTCCTATCCCTCCAGATTTTCCCTCCATATACTTCATATATTAGCTCACTTCAAATACAGGAACTAATTATGATTAATGGAAAGTTGCAAGTCATACAGTTCTCTTCATTTAACGTTTCAACAAGAGAAAAGAGTTCTAGAGTTTCTTATGACACCCACTGTGGTACCACTCATAGGAGACAGGAATTACTTCAGTAAATAGTGGGAGAGCATGAGCAGGAAATCTTAGAGGATCTGGGAAAGCACCTTGGGACAAAGATAAAGACAAATTTCTGTCCAACATTTTTTTAAAGTTTGTCTTAGTGTGAAAATATTCTAATTCTAATTTGCATTCTCATTCATGATATAACTATGTTTAATTACCAAAAAGTAATTTCTTCAAAAATATTGTATTGAAATTAATGATGCAGGAAGATGCTCCATGCTTATCCCTAATGCCTGGAGTCTCAACACTCTTGCATACTCCTGGGATACCTGCCTGTCTGAGAAGCAGGGATGTGCATATAGTCTTTGTTTCCTTGGCCGTGTTGCATCCCATCTAGTCTTTCACAGGGCTAAAGGAATGCTGGATTGCAATGGATGTTAAAAATAATAATAATAGCATTTTTTTAAAAACAGGCATAGAATCTAGTGTCTAGTCCCTCCCCATCTAGGTGAAGGGGGGAAAAGGATCAATAATACCAATGGAGAGTTGAAGCTTCCACAGTCTTTCCCACTCCCAGTGGAACCCATATGTTTTATCTCAGTGTGCATAGAGGCTACACCAAGGGAGTCAACTTTCTCACAGAGAAAATGGGGAGAGGAGCAAAGATTAATGACATCGTGTCTGTGCAGCTTCCTGAACTTCTCAGTGGCAGCCTATAAATAAACTGCACTAATGATATAGAAGAGTTTAAGTTTCATAATGAAAATCAATTTAAGCCCATTGTATTGAAAGTTTCATATAATCGCATTTCCTCAGTCTAGTTTCTCTCCAAAAGCTCTCATAGTTTAGCTTTGTTTTGGGTGATTTCCAAAGGGTTGTAATTTTTATATTCCATTAAAACACATATGTGATTGTTTATAATGTTGTTCAAATACAGGAACTAATTATGATTAATGGAAAGTTGCAAGTCATACAGTTCTCTTCATTTAACGTTTCAACAAGAGAAAAAAAGAAAAAATGTTTTTGTTATTATTTCCTGTGACTAGAGAAATGCAGCAAATTAATTTAAATTTATGCCAATATGCCTATATTTTTTATTGTCTTTGTGATACTTGATAGCCTTCAATGATTACAGGTGTTTTCATTTAAGAGTTTTTTAAAAATTAAATACCAGCTATCCCCATTATAAAGAAAACCCAACCTTGCCAATACCAGCTTATGAATGAGCTCAGTGGTACTCAAAATGTAATGGGCATAATGTGTCGTTTCACCCTAGTATACAAATTTTTTTTGAGTTGCAGTCTCACTCTGTCACCAAGGCTGGAGTGCAGTGGCACACTCATGGCCACCCCACTGTCGACCTGCTGGTCTCCAACGATCCTTCCGCTTCAGCCTTCCGAGTAGCCGGAACTACAGGCGTGCACTACCATGCCCGGCTAATTTTTTAATTTATTATAGAGACGAGGTCTTACCAAGTTGCACAGGCTGGTCTCGAACCCGTGAGCTCAGGCAATCCACTCACCTCGGCCTCCCAAAGTGCTGGGATTACAGACTGAGCTACCGAGCCAGGCCATCATTTTTTTTTTAAGAGGACAATTGGCATTGTATACTGATGCACAGACATCATGAAAAAAACATCAAACAATCAGATAACTATTTTTTCCCTAAGACTTTATTGGCCTAACTCTTTATTTTCCAATATTTCATGTCCTCTTCATCCATCCATTTGCATACATGATTTCCTGTTCTGAAATGATTTTCCAGTTGTCCTCATTGCAAAATCTTATTTAACATCTCTTTTATGCTTTTCCCAGTGCCTTCCCCTAGGCAGAAATGATTGCTTATTTCCCTACGCATATGATATTTCTAAGACACTTTGATATGTTTCTAATACAGCTCTATATTATCATCTATTTTAGCTATTTGCTAGTAAGCCTCTCCTTTAAGCAGGAGCTTAATGAAGACAAAGACTTGTTTAGTCTTTTTTTTTATGTGCTTTGTTATTTTTGATTGAATGTCAGACATTGTGTATAAAAGAACAAAAGAAACTGAAGTACATAGTATTAACACCCAGAAACGAACATACTTCTTGTTCTGTGAGGTCATTATTGTAGGTGAGTGAGTCAGTTTAGTCTGTAGTTAGACTGGATTTTGTTGTTGGTATAATTAATCTTCAATGAACCATGTACTTCAAATTCCTCCAATGGTATGCTGCTCTTACCATGTGCTTAGTGTGGATCTGGGATACTAAAGGATATTTCCTAGTGTTCCTGCTCTATCCTCAGATTTTAGCAGCCCCTGCATACCTGGGCCGTTCTTATCTTTCCTCCAGCAGTGAATTGCTCTAGCTTGTTCCTAAGGACCCAGTGGAGTAGGGTGTGCCTTTGTTCTCATGATCCATCCTTAGTCTTGGGAAGGTCCTATGAGACTGGGCCTCGAAGGTAGGGCTTTTTCAGCATTCCTGTTCTACTGCCTCATGCCCTTACTATAACAGCCAAACCTCAAATTGAAGAGTTTTTCTGCCTCCTTTTCAGCAGTAGCAGTTGTCTTTTTGGTATCCATGCAGGATTTGGGGCCATAAGTATTTCCTACTCCCCTTCCCTCAGGTTAGAGGAATTTTGCTTTTAACCTTCCCCCAGAAGCATTGGATCTTTGGCTCTGCTGTGGGACAAAAGAATGGCCTGCCCTTCCCAAGCAGCTTAAGGCTTTTGCTTCACATAAGAGAAGCATCTGGGGAAGAGGATGAGATGTTGTATTGCTCCAAGTGGCAGTCCGTCACCTCCTACACTGTTATGCTGCTCCTCCTGGACTCCTCTCCTGCCCTCATTCTTGTTCATAACTGCACAGTAGAGAGTGGCAGGTGGGTGTGAATCCTCCTCACGTCTGTGGCTCCCAATTTTTCTAAGCTGTCCTGCTGGCCCGCACTCAGTCTTTAAGAATTCGTAAAACTTAACCTCCTTTCTTTTTCTTTAATATTTATTTTAAAGAGGTGGGGTACATTTCAGGGTTAAGGATACAAATGTTCATTATGCAGGTACCTTTGTTGATGAGGTGTGCCCCTCTCCCCTGGCAGTTTCCCACTATTGCCAATCTTTTTCTTATAATATTAACGATAATTGTTCAAGGTCCGCTTATGAGTGAGAACATGTGGTACTCAGTTATTTGTTTCTGTGAGAGATCACTCAGTATTATAAACTCTAAGTCCATCCAAGTTGCTGTGAGGTTCATCATTTTGTCCTTCTTTATGGTTGTGTAACATTTTATCGTGTATATGTACCACATTTTTTTTTATCCAGTTCTTTTTTGATGGACAGCATGGTTGGTTGCATTTTTTGCTGTTGAGTAATTCTGCAGTAAAGATGCATGTTCAGGTGTCTTTTTCATAGAGTGATTTGAGTTCCTCCAGGTATATTCCCAGTAGGGGGATTTGGGGACCATATGGAAGGTCGATTTTTAGATCTTTTAGGAATTCTCACACTGTTTTCCACATGGGTTGTATGCATCCTCTCCAGCATCTGTTGTTTTTTGAGTTATTGATGATTGCCATCCTGACTGGAGTTAGGTGGTATCTCAGTGTGGCTTTAATTTGCATTTCCTTGATGACTAGTGAGGCTGAGCATTTTTTTATGTATCTGTTGGCTGCTTGTATGTTTTCTTTTGAGAAGTGTTCTGCCCACTTTGTAATAGGACTGTCTGTTTTTTTCTTTCTGG
>CAUYQG010251244.1:0-13839 GCA_963574415.1 Tarsius wallacei
ACAAGCTTCTGCAAAGCCAAAGAAACCATCAAGAGAGCAGGGAGACAGCCCACAGACTGGGATAAAGTATCTGCCAACTCCAGGTCCGACAAATGCTTAATGTCTTCGATCTACAAGGAACTCAAACGTGCTGAAAAGAAAAAAACAAATAACCCCATTATAAAGTGGGCAAAAGATATTAACAGACTTCTCAAAGGAAGACATCCGAGCAGCCAATTGACACATGAATGTTCACTAATCATCAAGGAGATGCAAATCAAAACCACACTGAGATACCACCAGTCAGAATGGTAATTATCAATAACTCAAAAAATAACAGTTGCTGGAGAGGGTGTGGTAAAAAGGGAACACTTCTACACTGTTGGTGGGAGTGCAAACTAGTGCAACCTCAGTGGAAAACAGTGTGGCGATTCCTAAAAGCTCTAAATATCGACCTCCCATATGACCCCGCAATCCCCCTACTGGGAATATACCCTGAAGAACTCAAATCACTCTATAAAAAAGATACCTGCACACATATGTTTATCGGAACATTGTTCACAATAGCAAGAACCTGGAATCAACCATGCTGTCCATCAAAAGAGGACTGGATTTTAAAAATGTGGTACATATACACGATGGAATACTACATAGCCATAAAAAAGAACAAAATCATGAATTTTGCAGCAACCTGCATGGAAGTAGAGTCTATAATATTGAGTGACCTCTCACAGAAACAAAGATCTGAGTATCACATGTTCTCACTCATATAGTGAACCTTGAACATCTATCGTAATACTATAAGAAAAGGATTGACAGTGGTGGGAAACTATGGGGGGGTAGGGAGGGGAAGGGAGGTGGGATTAATGGTAGTCAATATCTGTCTGGGGAACGGGAAGACACCCCTTATCAACAAGGGTGCCTGAATGAAGCATATTTGTATACCTAACCCTTAACTGTACCTCACAACATCAAAATAAAAAATACTGATTTAAAAAAAATTAAAAATAAAAAAATAAAAACCCCCACAGGAAATAAAATCAGCCATCAAAGACAAAAAGATACCTAAAAAGTTCCCAAATATTTGGAAACTAAGTAACACATTTCTGGGTAACCAATGGGTCACAGAAATTACAAATCAAATTAGGAAATATTTTGAAATGCATAAAAATAAAAACACAACATATTAAAATCAAAATATACAGGATATAAGTTAAGTAGGGATTATACGGGAAGTGACAACTATAATTGCATATACTAAAAAAAGAGAAAGATTTCAAATCAATAAGCTTAGGGCCACCTTAATAAACCATTAGAAAACAAAATATACAAAGTAAATAGAAAAAAATAATAATAGAGAACACACAAAAAAGATGTTGAGCATCTTTACATGTGATTATTAGCCCCATTTATATATCTTATCTGTATAAAAATCTATTTTTTAATTTTAGATTCAGGGGTACATATTTTTGATAAGTTTATTGATCATCTGTATTTCTTCTTTGGTGAGACATCTGTTAAGGTTTTGGGCCCATTTTCAAACTGGGTGATGTACTTTCATATTACTGAGTTTTATGTGTTCTTTACATATTTTTTATAACAGCCACTTACCAGATATGTCTTTTGCAAATATTTTCTCCCACTCCTTTGGCCTGTTTTTTCATTCTCTTGATAGTGCCCTTTGCAGAGCATAACATTTTATTTTAATGATATTCAGCTTATTAATTTTTTCTTTCATGAATCATACCTATAGTGTTATACCTAAAACTCATCATCAATCTCAGTCAACTAAGTTTTCTCCTATTATTTTCTAGAGGTTTTAGTTTTAAATTTAGATTTATAATATATTTTGAGTTAGTTTTTGTGAAAAGTGTAAAGCCTGCCTCTACACTCATATTTGTGCATGTGGATGTCCTGTTGTTCCAGTACAATTTGTTGAAAAGACATCCTTGTTCCACTGTTTTGCATTAGCTCCTCTTGTCAAAGATCTGTTGGCAATACTTATGTAGATCTATTCGGAAGTCTCTATTCTGTTTCATTGATCAACATATGCATTCTTTTGCAAATATCACATCATCTTGATTATTATAGCTTTGTAAATCTTGAAAATGGGTAGTGACAGTTTTCCAACTTTATTCTTCATCTTCAATATCGTGGTAACTATTCTGGGTCTTTACTTCTGCATATAAACTTTCGAATCAGTTTGTCAATATCCATAAAATAACTTGCCTGATATTTTGGTTGGGAATGTGTTAAATCTATAAATCAAGTTGTGAAGAACTGATTACTTGACAATATTGAGACTTCCTATCCATGAACATGAAACATTTACTTATTAAATGTTTCTCTTTTATTAATTTCCTCAGAGTTTTGTAATTTTCCTAATATATCTCTTGTAAATATTCTGTTAGATACCTAAGTATTTCACTCCTTGGTGGTGGTAATGTGGATAGTATTGTATTTTCAATTTCAAATTCCACTCACTCATTGCTGGTATATAGGAAATGTTTATTAAGCTTGTATCCTGCAACCTTGCTATAACTGCTTCTTAGTAGTAGTAGATTTTTTGTTGTTGTTGATTCCTTCAGATTCTCTATGTGAACAATCATGTCATCTTCAAACAAAAACATTTTTGCTTCTTCCTTCTCAATTAATATATTTTTTATTTTCTATATTGACTTACTATATTATGTGGTACTTCTAGTGCAGTGTTGAAAAGGGGGAGATTTTCAGGAAGGTGGCAGCGTACCCAGTTGGACTGCACAGGTCCCTGTGTGTGTGAGTGATTGTATGGACAATTCTGAGTGTGGTTCTGCGTGTAAGAGGGAGTATGAGAGGCTGACTGAATGGGGACTCAGGAGCAAGTGGCCAGGGCCCTCTTGGTGAAGCCACTGGTGCTGCAGCTGCTCTGCTTGGACCTGAGCACTTCCCAGAGCACAGAAGTTGAGCGCTGTTTTCTAAAATCAGCAGAGCTTTTCCAGGGAAGAACAGCTGGAGTGACTGCAGACCCTAACACCACAGCACTGGGCTGAATGCTGGCAGAGTGCAGCAAGGGAGCCTGAGGCAGAGCCTGGAGGAAACCATGGAGAGAAGTCACCCCGAGCCTGAACTGGGAGCTAGAGCCTTGCCACCAGGTCCTGGGAGCTGGAGACTGTGGTAACTGCTGGAGAGGGAGCTATCAACCCCATTAGTGACAGGAACAGCAGATGGCAGAGAAAGTGACAAGACTCTAACGGCTGGGCGGAGAAGTGCTCCAGGGCAGCCTCTGCAGAACAGCAGAACTGCATCTTGAGATCAGGTGCTGTCTCTGTGTTGCATCGGGGCTGCTCTTTGCCACCTCAGAGAACATTGCCCCTAGTGCACAAGCTCTGGCGGGTAATGGCAGATGTGGAACCCTAGACGATCCACCCTCCACCCTAAGCCAGCTGCTGCGAGACAAATGCAAACAGCAGAACTGCCAGAGAAGGAGGCTGGTGAGTGCCTAAATGACTACCCCCCTCCCCACCCGTAGCAACATGTGAAAGAGATCAGGAAGGCAGAGCAGATACAGAAGGCCCCATTCCCCTGCTGGGAACTAGATGCCCTGGGAGCTATGATAAAGCTGGGAGAGGAAAGAAGAAGGTGAGATCCTGAGAGGATGTCAAGTTATTTCAGGCCCCTTCCCTCACACGGGTGTGCAACAGCTACTAATTGCAGGCAGCAGGGTGTGAAGACTCGAACATCCTAAGTTCTAACAGCAAATAGAGAATCTGCAATAACAGCCTGGCAGTCACAGAACCTGTCACAAGAGGGAGCCTCCCCCACCAAAGAGACATAAAGCTGAGAACTGTTTGTCAACTTTTTGTTTTGTTTTTAGTCCCTTCTACACCCCCCCCCCCCATGGGGAGGTATCAGTTTGTTTATCTCATTTGGTTGCTTTGTTTGTTGGTTGATTTTCTCTTTTCTTTTCTTTCCTTCTCCTATTTCTCCTTCTTTGTTCTTTCTCTATTTTTGTTTTTTCTTTCTTTTACTATTTTTCTTCTTTTTCTCTCTTTCTCCTCCTTTCTCTTTTTTTCATTCTTTTCCCTCTTATACCTTGTCTTAGACTCGGGGGCTTTGCAAGCATACCCACTGTAACATCATACTGTGCAAAGACAAAGAGCGAGTCCCAGTTGGTGCATTCACCAGATAGCAATCATGATGGCCTGCCAATAGGTTCAGAATCCTTGCAGCATCTCCTGACTCCCTAGTAAGTGTTCAAAATTGTTAACAGACAGTACATCACTCCACCCCCAACTTCATAATTGAACAAACCAGGAGCCCTGGCTCAAGGAAGGAAAAAAAGTAGAGTAAATATCAGAAGTGACTGTTTCTCCATTTTCCACTGAGCAATAGAATTAAAGAGAAAGATAAGAGAAATGCTACAGAAGAAAAACCAATGAAAATCTGCCAGCAACCATGAGAGTGCCAGCAAAGAGACAGTGCTAGAAAGAACAGCTACTGGGGCAAAAACAATGGCTATCTTCCAGAATGACAGTCCCCAAAAGATACTTATGGAATTCAGAGAATCATTGAAAAGAATGAATAAAAATCAAGAAATGTAAGGGCTAAAAACTAAATGAAATTGCAGTGGTACTAGACAGGCTCGAGAAAGCATACTTAGAAATAAGAAATAAAGAAATCCATCCAAGAAATAAATAACATATTGACAAGCATGGGAAGTAGAACTGACCAAGCAGAAGAAACAATCTCAGAGCTGGAAGACCAAAATATGGAATTACTCTAATCTGTTAAAAGTATCGAAAAAAAAACTTAAGAAGAAAGAGAAAACTCTCCAAGAGATGTACGATTTTATCAAGAAACCATACCTATGTCTGATTGGAATGCCTGAATAGAAAGAGAAATGAAAAACACCTTGGAACAAACACTCCATGAGGTCATTCAAGAAAACTTCCCTCATCTGACCAGAGAGATGACTATACATGCACAAGAAATTCAGAGAACCCCTACAAGACATCTAATGAGAAGACCAACACCTAGACACATAATAATTTGACTACACAAAGTAGATATAAAAGAAAAAATCCTAAAGGCAACAAGGGAAAAAGGTCAGACTACCTACCGGGGGAAACCAATCAGAATTGCTGCAGACTTATTTGCAGAAACAACAGGAACTGGACCCCACTCATTAATGTTCTCAAAGATAAACAATTTCAACCAAGAATTTCCTACCCAGTTAAGCGAAGCTTCATCAGCAATGGAGAATTAAAATCCTTCCCAGACATCCAATCCCTAAGAGAATATGCTGCTTCAAGACCAGCTCTACAGGAGATACATAAAAAGTTGCTGTGCACAGAAGAAAAGAGACACAAAAGAAAGACCATATACTTCTCAAAATCACAAACACAGAAGCAGCAGAACATCAGCACACCTGCAAAACTGAAAACACACATATATGAACACAAAAGGTAAAAAAACCAAAACAGACATAAAACATTATGTCAGGGACAAGCTCTCACATTTCAATAATCAGCCTGAATAGGAATGGACTAAATGCACCACAGAAAAGACATAGAATGGAAAACTGGATAAAAACACAAGATCCAGTAATTTGTTGTCTCCAGCAAACTCAACTCACCACAAAGGATGCCCATAGACTCAAAGTTAGAGGACAGAAAACAATTTTTCAGGTGAACAGATCACAAAAGAAGGCAGGAATCATGATCTTAACATCAGATAAAACAACCTTTAAGCTATCAAAAATTTAAAAAGATACAAAAAGATACAACATAATGATAAAAGGTTTGATCCATCAAAAAGAAATGTCCATCCTAAACATATATGCACCCAATACAAGAGCACCAGTTTTTATAAACCAGCTACCAACTAAACTAAAAAAAGATATCAACTCGAACATTATCATAGCTGGGGACTTAAATACCCCACTAACAACCCTAGATAGATCACTGAGGCAAAAAATCAACCAAAGAGATCTGGAACTTCAACTTGACACTTGACCAAATGGACTTAGTAGATACCTACAGAACACTCCACCCAACAACAAAATATACATTCTACTCATCATCACATGGAATGTACTCCAAATTGACAACATCCTGGGCTATAAATCAAGCATAAACAAATTTCACAAGTTTGAATGAAATACTGCCATGCACCTTCTCAGACCACAGTGGAATAAAAATAAAAATAAATATCACCACCAACAAAATTCTCCCAAAGTTCACAAAGACATGGACACTAAACAAGGACATGGACACTAAACTAACTCCTAGGTTAACAAAAAAAAAAATCAAAGCAGATATTAAAAGATTCCAGGAAACAAATGAAAATGAAGAAACATCTTACCAAAACCTCTGGGACACGCCATTAATGCAGCATTAAGAGGGGAATTTGTATCTCTACAAACACACATCAAGAAAATAGAAAGAGAACAAGCTGACAGTCTCACAAATCACCTAAATGAGCTGGAAAGGCAAGACCACCAAAACCCTAACTTCAGCAGAAGAATCCAGATCACAAAAGAAAAAGCTTAAATATGGGACACAGAAGACAAAAATATCATAAGAAATAAATGGATGAAACAAAAAGTTGGTTCCTTGAAAGGATAAACAAGATTAATGGACCCCTAGCCAGAATGACCAAGAAAAAAAGGTAAAAAGTCCAAATAAACAGAAATGCAAAAGATCAAGTCACAACTGACCACAAAGAAATACAAAAGATTATCAGAGATTACTATACATACCTATATGGAAACAAACTTGATAACCTAAATGAAATGGAGGGCTTTCTAATATCACCCTAGGTCGAAACAAGAAGAAACTGAGATCCTAAATAAAAGAGTAACAATCCAGAAAATTGACTCTGTCATAAGAACACTACCTACAAAAAAAAAAAAAAAAGCCCTGAACCTGATGAATTTCCAGCGGAATTCTACAAAGCATACAAGGAAGAGATGATACCAATCCTATTTAAAGTATCCCAGGCAATCAGAAAAGACAGAACTCTCCCCCAAATCATTTTTATAAAGCTAACATCACACTGATATCCAAACTAGGTAAAAATCCAACAAAGAAAGAAAACTACAGGCCAATATCCCTAATGAACATAGATGCAAAAATTCTCAACAAGATTCGAGCAAATCGGATCTAACAAGACATCTCAAAAATCATCCACCAAAACCAAATAGCCTTCATCCACAGGATGCAGGGGCTTGTTCAACATCCACAAGACAATAAATGTAATTAAATACCACAACAGATGTAAAAACAAGAACATGATTATATCATTAGATGTAGAGAAAGCTTTTGATAAAATCCAGTATCCCTTCTTGACAAAAACTCTCAAACACTGAGGCATAGAGGGAACATACCTCAAAATAGTAAGAGCCATCTATGATAAATCCACAGCCAACAAATTGAGAAAAAGATAGAAATTGGAAGCATTTCTCCTAAAAACTGGAATAAGACAAGGCTGCCTATTCTCACCCCTCCTGTTTAATATTGTGTTGGAAGTCCTAGTTAGAGCAATCAGATAAGAGAAGGAAATCAAGGTATCCAAATAGGAAAAGAAGAGGTCAAGTTATCCCCCTTTGCTGATGATATAATCCTCCTATACCTTGAAAATCCAAGAGAATCTGTCAAAAGTCTCCTGACACTAATAAAGGTAAAGTCTTAGGGTATACAATCAACATGCAAAAGACAGTCACATTCTTATACATCAACAAAAAAACAGGCAGAGAACCAAATAAAAATTCCATTCACAATAGCCACACACATACAAAACAAATACTTTGGCATCTTCCTAACCAGAGAAGTGAAAGATCTTTACAACAAAAACTACAAAACGCTGCTCAAAGAAGTCAAAGATGACACAAACAAATGGAAAAATATTCCATGCTCATGGAATGGAAGAATTAACATTGTTAAGATGTCTATCCTACCTACAGATTCAACACAATACCCATTAAACTACCAACATCATTCTTCCCAGACCTGGAAACAACAATACAGAAATCCATATGGAAACATAAACAACCACGAATAGCCAAAACAATCCTTAGCAAAAGAAACAAAGCAGGAGGTATCACACTTCCAGACTTTAAACTTTATTATAAAGCTACAATAATCAAAACAACCTGGTATTGGTACAAGAACAGGCATGTAGACCAATGGAACAAGACAGAGATCCTGGAAGTAAAACCTCAATTCTCAGCCAACTCATCTTCAACCAAGCCTCCAACAACAACCACTGGGGAGGGGAGAACCTATTTAGTAAATGGTGCTAGGAAAACTGGCTGACCACATGCAGAAGAATGAAAAGGACCCCTAACTATCACCATACTCAAAAATCAACTCCAAATGAATCAAAGACCTAAATGTAAACCCCAAAACTCTAATAATCTTAGAAAATGCAGGAGACATCCTTAGAGAAATTGGAATAGGCAACCAATTCCTGATCAAAAACCCAAAAGTCTATGCCATAAGAGCTAAGAAAGACAAGCGGGACCTCATCAAACTGAAAAGCTTCTGCAAAGCAAAATAAACCAACAAGAGAGTAGGGAGACAGCCCACAGAATGGGAAAAAATATTTGCCAATGCATATCTGACAAAGGCCTAACATCCAGGATATACAAGGAACTCAAATGTTCTGAAAGGAAAAACAAAAACAAAAACAAACAGCTCCATTAAAAAGTAGGCAAAAGACATGAATAGACACTTCTTAAAAGAAGACATATGGGCAGCCAACAGACAAATGAAAAAATGCTCAGCCTCACTAATCACCAGATAAATACAAATGAAAACCATATGAAGATACCACCTAACTACAGTAAGAATGGCCATCATCAATAAAACAAAAAACAACAGAAGCTGACAAGGATGTGGAGAAAAGGTAACGCTTCCACACTGTTGGTGGGAATTCAAACTAGTTCAACCTCTATGGAAAACAGTGTGGTGGTTCCTAAAAGAACTAGAAATCGACCTTCCATATGATCCAGCAATCCCCCTTCCAGGAATATACCCAGCAGAACTTAAATCATTCTACAAAAAAGATACCTGCCCACACATGTTTATTGCAGCACTATTTACGATAGTAAAAACATGGAATCAACAATGCTGGCCATCGAAATTGGACTGGATAAAAAAAATGTGGTATCTATACACTATGGAATATTATGCAGCCATAAAGAAGAACAAAATTATGGAATTCTCAGCAACTTGGATGGATTTAGAGACTATAAACTCAGTGATTTATCACAGATACAAAGAACTGAGTACCATATGTTCTCATGCATAAACAGGCCCTGAACATTTACCATAATACTCTAAGAAAGGGATTGGCAGTAGCCATAAACTGCCAGGGAAGGGAGGAGGGTGGCGCATAACATTAATAAGGGTACCTGATCTCAAGCCAGGCAACGTGGGGACCAAAAGTAGACCCAAAGTTTGCCTATATGATAACCACTTATATACCTTATTCTGAATTATACCCCATATCTTTAAAATAAAACAAATTTTAAAAAATAGAAAAAAAGTGGTGAAAGGGGACAATTTTGCTTAGTTCCTGATCTTGGTAGAAAAGGTTCTAGTTTCCCACCATAAAGTATCATACCAGGCTCTCTGCTCCTCCCGTTCAATAGACAGCTGCATCTCTAGTGAAACACCAGCTGTGTCCCCAAGACATCATGGTGAAGGTGAAGGCTGTAATGAACAGATTTGGCCATATTGGGCACCTGGTCACCAGGGCTGCTTTAACTCTGGCAAAGTTGCCATCAATGACCCTTTAATTGACCTCAACTACATGGTCTATATGTTCTAGTACCACTCCACTCACGGCAAGTTCCACGGCACCGTCAAGGCTGAGAATGGGAAGCTTGTCATCAATGGAAATCCCATGCTATCATCCAGGAGAGGGATCCCACCAAAATCAAATGGGGCGACGCTGGTGATGATTATGTAGTGGAGTCCACCAGTGTCTTCACTACCCTGAGGAAGGCTGGGGTTTGTTTACAGGGGGAAGCCAAAAGGGTCATCATCTCTACCCCCTCTACTAACACCCCCATGTTTGTGATGGGCATGAACCAAGAGAAGTATGAGAACAACCTCATGATTCTTAGCAATGCCTGAACACCAGCTGCTTATCACCCCAGTCAAGGTCCTCCATGACAACTTTGGCATGTGGAGGGACTCATGACCACCGTCCATGCCATTACTGCCACCCAGAAGACCATGGATGGCCTCTCTGGGAAACTGTGGCACAACAGTCACAAGGCTCTCCAAAACACCATCCCTGTGTTCACTGGTGCAGCCAGGGACATGAGCAAGGTCATCCCTGAGCTGAACAGGAAGCTGCATGGACTTCCATGTCCCAGTACCAATGTGTCCATCTTGGACATGATGGTACCGCCATCTGGAGAAACCTGCCAACTATGATGATATCAAGAAGGTGATGAAGCAAGCCTCTGAGTGTCCCCCTCAAGGGCATCCTGGGCTATACTGAGCACTTTTGGTTGTGTCTTTCGACTTCAACAGTGACACCCTCTTCCACCTTCAATAATGGGCCTGGCATTGCCCTCAACGTCCACTTTGTCAAGCTCATCTCTTGGTACGACAATGAATTTGACAGAGTGGTAGATCTCATGGTCCACATGGCCTCCAAGGAGTAAGAACCCCCAAACCATCAGCCCCAGTGAGAGCATGAGAGGAAGAGAGAAGCCTTCAGCTGCTGGGGAGTCCCTGCCACATTTAGTCCCTGACCACACTGAGAATATCCCCTCCTCACAGTGTCTATGCCGTACCACAGTCCCTGAAGAATCAGGGTGGAAGGACCTAGGGAGCGCCACCTCATCATGTACCATCAATAAAGTCCCCTGTACTCAGTAAAAAAAAAAAAAAGGATCATAGTAGATATATTCTAGATACTACCTATGAAGTTGAGGAGGTTTCACCTCTATTCCTAGGTTACTGAGACTTATTATTATAAAAAAGTGTTACATGTTGCCAAATGCTTATTCTGCATCTATTAATATGATCAAGTGGTTTTCCTTTCTTAACATGTTGATGTGATAGATTACATTGTTTTTTGAATGCTGAACCAGACTTTTACGTCTGGGATAAATCCCACTTGGTTGTGGTATATAATTCTTTTTATACATTGTTGGATTTGATTAGCTAATATTTTGAGAATTTTTGCTTCTATGTTCATAGGAGATATTGGTCTGTAGTTGTTTGTAATACCTATGGTCTGGTTTTGGTATTAGGGTATATAGCTGGTCTCAGAATGAGTGAGGAAATAATTCCCTCATGTAGAGAATGGGTATCATTTATTCCTTAAATGCTTTGGAGAATTCAGAAAAAAAACCTATTGGGTATAATACTTTCCATTTTGGAAGGTTATGAATACTTGATCCAATTTCTTTAATAGACTTATAAGCATACTCAGAGGGCCTATTTCCTCTTGTGTGAGTTTTGGCAAATTGCACCTTTAAGGAAACTAGTCTAGTTCATCTAGGTTTTCAAATGTAAGCGTATGCAGTTGTTCACAGCATTCCTTTATTATCCTTTTAATGTCCATCTGTAGTCATGTTGCCTCTTTCATTTCTAATATTAGTAATTAGTGTTCACTTTCTTTTTTTCTTAGATGGCCTGGCTAGGAGTTTATTACTTTTATTGTTCTTTTCAAAGCACCAGCTTTTGGTTCTGTTTATTTTCTCTACTGATTTTCTGTTTTCAATTTTATTGATTTCTCTTCTAATTTTTATTATTTATTTTCTTCTGCTTATTTTACATTTAATTTTCTCTTTTTTGTTTTCTAAGGTTGAACATTAATTTTAAATCTTTTTTCATTTCTAATATATTCATTCATTGCTGTCAATTTCCCTCTAAGCATGATTTTAGATGAAACCCACAAATTTTGATAAGTAGTATTTTAATTTTCAATTAGTATAAAACATTTTTAAATTTCAATTCTGATTTCTTCTTTGGCTCATACGTTATTTAGAAGTGTGTTATTTAATCTCCAAGTAATTAAAGTCCTTTGCCAACTTCTTAGGTTGTTTACTTTTATTGATGACTTTTGGGAATACTGTATATATTTGATATTAATCCTTTATCAGATATGATTTGCAGGTATTTTCTCCCATCCTGTAGTGCCTTTTGACTATGGTGATAGTGTGTTTTGATGCACAATTTTAAAAATATTTTCATAAAGTTAATTTGTCTTGTTGCCTATGTCTTTGATTTTATATCCAAGATATTATTGCCAAATGCAATGTTGTGAAGCTTCTGCCCAATGTTTTCTTTTAAGAATTTTATAGCTAGGTCTGACACCTAGGTCTTCGATCCATTTTTTGATAATTTTTGTATAGGGTATTAGGTAAAGGTTCAATGGTATATTTTTTATTTTTTCCCTCATTATTATTTGTTGAAAAGACTGCACCTTTCCCATTAAATGGTCTTGACAATCTGTCAGAAATAATTTAGCCATATATGCAAGAATTTACTTCTGGGCACTCTAACCCATTTCATTGGTCTATATGTCTGCGTTTATTAACAGCCCTGTACAGTTACTGCAAATCAGAAAAGTGTCAGTTCTCCAACTTTGTTCTTTTTCAGGATTGACTATCCAGGGATTCCAAGATCCCAAATGAACTTTAGAATGGACTTCTCAATTTCTGAAAAACAAAACAAAACAAAACAAAAAAAACCATTGATAGGGACTGCATTGAATCTGTAAATCACTTTGGGTAGGATGAACATTCTAACAATACTGTCTTCCAATCCATAAAAACAGAATGTGTTTCTATTTGTTTATTTCATTAATTTCCTTCAGCAACATTTAATAGTTTTCATTGTGCAAGTCTGCCACTTCCTTGGTTACGTTAATGCCTTAGTATTTAATTCTTTTTGAAAAATAGAGGTTTTTTTCTTAATATTCTTTTCAGATTGTTCATTGATGGTAATATGAAAATGCAACTGACTTTGTAGGTTGACTCTGTATCCTGCAACTTTGCCAAATTTATTACTCATGATAGCCTTCTTGTGGAATCCTCAATGTTTTCTACATTTAAGATCTTATCCTCTGTGAACAGAGATCATTTTACTTTTTCCTTTCCAATTTGCATGTCTTTTTCCCCCTCATGCCTAATTACTCTGGTAAGAACTTCCAGTACTATATTGAATACAAGTGGTGAGAGCAGGCATCCTTTCCTTGTTCCTGATCTTAGAGAAAAAGCTTTCAGTCTTTTATCATCAATTATGATGTTCACTGTGAGTTTTTCTATATGATTTTTATCCTGTTGAGTTTTTATCCCTAGTTTGGTGTTTTTATCATGAAAAGGTATTGAATTTTTTCTAATGGTCTTCTGCAGCAGTGGATATACATGTAGTTTTTTACGTCATTCTGTTAATGTGGAGCACTACATTCATCAAGTTTTGTATGTTGAACCATCCTTGCACTCCAGAAATAAATCCTATTTGGCCATGGTGTATAGTCCTTTTAATATGCTCTGTTCGCACTTTTGTTACAGGTTTGGAATTAATGTTTGTAATATATATCAGGTTATGGTTTTTTTGTTTATAGTGTCCGTCTAGCTTTTGGTACCAGGGAAATGATGGTCTCATAGAATGAGTAGGAACTGTTCACTCCAATTTAATTTTTTGAAAGCACTTAGAAAAAAATGGCATTAAAAAAGAACAAAATCATGAATTTCGTAGCAACCTAGATGGAACTAGAGTCTGTAATACTGAGTGATCTCTCACAGAAACAAAGATCTGAGTATCAACATGTTCTCACTCATAAGTGGACCTTGAACAACTACCATAATACTATAAGAAAAGGATTTACAGTAGTGGGAAACTGCAG
>CAUYQG010251249.1:0-18026 GCA_963574415.1 Tarsius wallacei
AAAAAAAAAAGTGGTGCATATACATAATGAAATATTATGGAACCATACAGAAGGACAAACATATGGACTTTGCAGCAACCTGGATTGACTTACAATCTATCACATTCAGTGATCTATCACAGAAACAAATAACAGAGTACCATATGCTTTCACTCATAAACGGATAATGAACAATTATCATAATACTTTAATAAAGGAATTGGCAACAGTGGGAAACTGCCAGGGGAGGGGGGGTGGGATTAGCAGTTGAGGAAAATTGCCAAGGGAGAGAAAGGCACACCTTATCAACAAGGGTACCTGCATAATGAACATTTGTATACCTAACCCTGAATTGTGCCCCACATCTTTAAAATAAAAAACAAATAAAATAAAATAATAAAAGTTTTATTTTAATAGCTTTAGGGGTACAAGGTGTTTGTGTTTTTTTTGTCACATTGATAAATTGTATATTGGGGAAAAATTCTGGACTTTAGGTGTACCTGTCACCCAAGTAGTGCACATTGTACCCAATAAATAATTTTTCATCCATTACCTCCCTCCTACCCAGGTTCACTTCTGACTCCCAATGTTCATCATACCATTCTATGCTTTTGCTGATCCTTAGCTTAGCTTCTACTTATAAGTAAGAACATACGGTATTTGGTGATCCATTCCTGAGCTACTTTTCTTAGCATAATGGCCTCCAATTCCATTCAAGTTGCTGCAAAATACATTATTTCATTGTTTATTTATGGGAGAATAGTATTCCATGGTATATTTATATACTACATTTTCTTTTTTTACTAATCTATTAGAGGGCACTTAGATTGATTCCACATCTCTACAACTGTGCTGTGGTAAATATACAAGTGCAGGTGTCTTCTTTATCTAATGACTTATTTTCCTTTGGGTAAATACCCAGTAGAGGAATTGCTGGAATAAATGGTAGATCTACTTTTAGTTTTAATTTACATTCTCACCAACAGTGTACAAGCATTCCCTTTTCATGGTATGCACACCAGTATCTTTTTTTTTTTTTTTCCACATATTAATAATGGCCATTCTGATTGGGGTAAAGTGGTATCTCATTGCAGTTTTAATTTGCATCTGCCTGATGATTAGTAATGATGAGCATTTTTTCATATGTTTGTTGGCCAGTTGTATCTCTTCTTTTTTTGTTTTTTTCCTTTGAGTTGGAGTCTCACTCTTGTTGCCTAGGCTGGAGTGCAGTGGCATGCTCATGGCCACCGTAGCCTTGACCTGCTGGGATTAAGCAATCATTCTGCCTCAGCCTTTCAAGTAGCTGGAACTACACACACACATGCCACCATGCCCGACTAGTTTTTGTGATTTATTTTAGAGACGAGGTCGTAACAAGTTTCACAGGTTGATCTTGAACCTCTGGGCTCAAGCAATCCTCTCATCATGGCCTCCCAAAGTGCTGGGATTATAGACTGAGCCTCCACGCCCGGCCTATATTTTCTGTTAAGAAATTGTTTATGTATTTTGTCCACTTTTTAATGAGATTATTTGTTTCTCCTGCTGATTTGTTTGAATTCCTTGTAGATTCTGAAGATTTTTTTTTAAATTTATGGTTTGTGACTATTTTCTCCCATTCTCTAGGTTGTATATTTACTCCATTTATTTATTTTGCTGTGCATAAGCTTTTTAGTTTTATTAAATCCCATTTATTTATTTTTGTTTTTATCACATTTGCTTATGGGGTCTTAGACATAAGTATTTTGCATAGACCAATATTCTGAAGAGTTTTTCTTAGGTTTCCTTCTAGAAATTTTATGATTTAATTTCATCATTTTAATCTTTAAATCCATCTTGAGTTAATATTTGTGTATGGTAAGAGATAAGAATCCACTTTCATTCTTCTGCATGTGGCAGTCCATTTTTCCCAGTACCATTTGTTGAATAGGCTGCCCTTTCCCCAGCATAAGTTTTTGTCTCTTTTGTTGAAGATCAGCTGGTTGGAGGTATTTGGCTTTATTTCTGAGTTCTCTGCTCTGATCCATTGGTCTATGTGTCTACTTTTGTACCAGTACCATGCTATTTCGGTTACTATAACCCCTGTAGTATAACTTGAAGTCAGGTCATGTAATGTTACATTCTGACTTTATCCTTTTTGCTTAGAATTGCCTTGGCGATTTGACTTTTTTGTTGTTGTTACATGTGAATTTTAGTATTGTGTTTTTCTAATTTTGTTGAAAAATGACATTGTTGATTTGGTAGAAACTGCATTGAATTTGGTAGGATTGCTTTGGGTAGTTGGGTCATTTTAATATCAATTTTTCCAGCCCATGAGCATGTGATGTTTTTCTATTTGCTTGTGTCATCTAAGATTTCTTTCATTAGTGTGTTATAGTTCTCCTTGTACAGATCTTTTGCCCTCTAGGTATTTTTTTTTTCTTGCATCTACTGCAAACAGGTTTGAATTATTGATTTGATTCTTGGCTTAGTCATTATTTGCATATAACATTGTTACTGACTTGTGTGTGTTGATACATGTTATTTTTTTTAATTTTCAAGAATTTATGGAAGGTCTTTTCACTAAACTAGCGTAAAGATAATGTTCCAACTGAGATGTAAGGTAATTTGATATTAATGTTAATATGTTGTGATTATCGGTATATTTTATATTATTCACCTGTGCCTAATCTTGGTTCTATTGCTAGCAGGTTTACAGCTTAAATATACTACCCCAGTGGGCTTCTAGTAAAATGAGGATAATTCTTATCCTATATGTTTTTGGTGAAACTTTGAGGTATTTGTAAACTACCTCAAACAGCAGATGGTACACAACATAATTGTAATATATGTAAAATAGAAAGAGACATGATTAGTCAGATGTGATTCATACAGAATTGAATAACATCAATCCCATAACCTAAAGATTTTATTTCCTTATTTAATAATGAAGATATCTCTTTTATTTAATAGGCATACTCGACAAAGCAGAAATATTCAAAACATTGTTTTATTTGAAGTAGAAGGAATAGTAGCAATGAGTGAAACTTATTCTGATTTTTACAATCACTAGTCATAAAAGATTAAAGTTGATTTTTTGGTAATTATCTTTCCTGGTAAACATAGTAGGCTATGCTTTTGTTGATTTATAGAGGTTTTTATTTCAGGGAAAATATTAAAATTCTAAGATTTTCCAACTCTACAGCCATAGAAAATATTTCAAAAGAAAACAGCCTTTCTATAAAAGTGAAATGAGATAATAATATTCTTTTTGCACCCCTAGAGCAATCGTCTTTACTCAGGAGATATTGGCCTAAACACATTCTGAGAATTACTTTATTGCTCAGGACTAACATTTTTTTTTTTTAACTCTTAATACTTATGAAGGTTTTTGTTAGTCAGATATAAAATATCTTTTTAAATATAAGAGATTTGGCAGTTGATTCATAATTTCTTATTGTTTCATGCCAACTACATTTTATTATGTGAAAATCATTACTCCTATATGTAGTTCTTTTGGGACTTCAGAGCGAACTTGCTGTATCATACTGCAGTTCGTTTTTAGAACATATTATTCCCCTTAGTTTATGGTTCATTGCAATTCAGAAAGAAATAAAATAGAACTGGAGTTACAAGTTACACAAAGTAAAAGATTAACTTTTGTTTTTGTTTTCCTTTTATAGTCTGGGTCATTCTCTCAGATATAGGATTCAAATAGCCAAGGTTCTTATTAAATAGTAGTGATTTAAATAGGGATATTTTGAGAGCAGTTTAATGAGTATTCAAAGTACTTTAGATGTATTCTTTTAATGTGTATTAATTTTATCTATGCAAGTGGTCTATACCTTTTGAAGAGATAAGAATATCTAATAATTATGTAGGGGAGGAGTATGGTGTTTATATTTTTATTTTTTATGGCATTCTTAACCTCATACAAATGAAGGATATGGTTTCTAAGAGAGAAAAAAAATACGTGTAAATTGTTATTATTGGCCATATTAGTTTTTAGGGCCATTATACCAAAATACCACAAATCTGGGTGGCTTAAACCACTAGAATTTATTTTGTCACAGTCCTGGAAGTTAAAAGTCTAAGTCAGGGTTGGCTTCTGGTGAGGACGTTCTTCCTGCCTTGTAGATGGTCACCTTTTCACCCTATTATCACTTGGCCTCTTCTGTGTGTTCACTAAGAGAGAGAGAGAGAGAGATCACTCTCTTCTTGTTCTTATAAAATGGCCTATCCTATGGGATTAAGGCCTACCCTTGTGACTTCATTTAACCTTGATTGCCTCAATAAATGCTTTATCTCTAAATACTGTTACATTGGAGGTTAGGGTTACAACATATGAATGTGAGAGAGGGACACAATTCAATGCATAACAGTGTAGCTGTTTTTATTTGTACATTTACTCAACACATATTCACTAAAGATCTACTATGAGCCAAGAACTTCGTTGAGTTATAAAGTACTGTGTTAATGGCACTGGTTTCTTCCACATGGAACAAAATAAAGAAGACACACTGAATGTGATGAGTGTTATTAAAGGGGGCAAATGGTAAAAATGAAAAATGTAAATAAGGAGATCAACTTAAAGTAAGTTAATGCTAGCTATATCTTTGCTTTCATAAAATATCAATTCAAAGGAGATAAAAATGCTTCTTGTACATAAATGTAATTTATTTCAAAAATCTTTAGTTTGCTTATTATATGCATGTTTTTCTCTTTAGATAATAATCACTTAAATGAAATGGTAAAATATACAAATATGCATCAGGTTTTTAGTTTATATGGAAATTAATATTTGTTTGAGTGTGAAAGACATTTTTTTTTTTTTTTTTGAGTTGGAGTCTCACTCTGTCACCCAGACTGGATTGCAGTGGCCGCTCCCGGCCTCAACCCGCTGGGCTCCGGCGATCCTTCCGCCTCAGCCTTCCAAGTAGCTGGAACTACAGGCGCGCGCTACCACGCCCGGCTAATTTTTTGATTTATTGTAGAGATGAGGTCTTGCTTGCCCAGGCTGGTCTTGAACCCGCGGGCTCAGGCAATCCACTCACCTCAGCCTCCCAAAGGCGCGGGATTACAGGCTGAGCCACCGAGCCCGGCTTCTTCTAGCTCTTTAAACAAGGCTCAATCACCTTCATTAGTTAGTGCTTGGTCATCTTTGAGAATTCAGTTAGGGCATCTCTCCACTCCTTCACCAACTCTTCATTCTACATCAGCTCCTTGGTTACAGGCTTTCATAGAATGTTTCTTTCCTCCACAATGCTTACCTCAGTTTGAAATTACACATTATTTAGTGTGATTATGAGATTAATATCTCACTCCCCACCATGCTGAAAGCTTCTAGAGAGCAGAGGCCACATGATTTTTGTTCACTATTGGGTTTCCAGTGCCTCACATAAGTGCCTGACCCACCTAGTGGGTACTCACTATGTATCTTTAAATTCACAAATAAATCAACTTTAGTTGGCTCCCCATAGATCTTCTTAGTATTAAAGTAAAACAAGGTATGGAGAGAAATTTCAAAAAAATAAAATAAATGTGATTTGAGGCTTTGCAAAGATAATCTCATCATATTTTCATAAAGATTAGTATTCTTTACACTATATTTTTTAGTATATTTATCCTAATTCCATACAACTTCCAGAATGTATTAGCTAGCTTCTAATATTTTAATTCATTTTTGTTCATTTAATTTTCTTTTATCCAGGAATCATTTTTATATCTGAAACAAATGAAGAGAGTAAAAATAAAGTCATAGACATATGTGCCTATAGACATATCTAGATAGAGCAAGCTTATTGACATGTACAAGGCTGGGAACCCTGGGTTACCTAATGCTTTTGCATTTCTTCAAACTAAAACTTTCAGAATATTTATTTTAAAGTATTTTCAGAATAGAGGTTGGATTCTTTTTGAAAAGGAGCATAAAAGATGAATAGTTATTAGCAGTGGTCCAGCTTGTACACTAATCACAAAACAAGACAAAATCCCCCAAATGAAAAAAGCAAAAGACACCAACAATTAATCTTCCCCTTGGAAGACACTTTAGCAACCACCTGTTAGTTCATTATGCTTCTTGGTAGCCTTAAGGCATTTCTCACACAGCGATTCACATAGATCACCTGGGCAAAGCTTCTACTGACCCACAGTCAGGATTATCAGGATTATCAGGATTAACAGAGATAGCCATTGATCTCTGTTTTAAGCCAAGGATAACAAAGCTAGAAAATTTGATGTTCAATTATGCACCAACATCTCTAGAGTCTAACAAAACTATACTCATTTTTCTAAGACATACCAGGTATGGCCGAACCAACTGAGAGACCTACACCACCATCAGAAAATTTCCCATCGATATAGACTTTCCAGGCTCCATCAGCACTTGTCCAAGTGATTGCAATGTGATGCCATCTGTCATCATTCACTGCGGGACAGTCTGTTATCCTTTCCTTGCCATTCACGTAAAGAACCCAGCTGTGGAGAGACAGATTCCAAGGAATATAGTCATTAGTCATATGTTGCAGTCCTTTCTGTGGGGCATGTGCCTATTTTTCCTTTTTTGTGGGTAAAGTATATTGTGTAAACCCATTATTCTTTTTTCTCCATGTGGTCACATTTCATAGAAGCAGATCTGACTTACTAATTTCACTTTATTGTAGTTCACTGAAAATTGGTTTGTGTTTCTTAAACACTGAAAAGTAGGAAAAAGTCTTAGGATGAGCCAAGAGAGCTTGCTCCAATTTGAGACAATTCACCAACTAGCTGTTTTGGAGAGAGTGAGTCAAGTATGGAAGGAGTGAGAATTATATAAATGTCAAACTGACATTCCTCCTCTAGAAGTTTCTTAAGACCAAGAACAAAGTTCAGATGTCTCATAGAAAGTAAGCCTTTTCACCACATCCTCTCCAGCAACTGTTATTTTTTGAGTTATTGATAATTCCTCCTCTAGAAGTTTCTTAAGATCAAGAACAAAGTTCAGATGTCTCATAGAAAGTAAGCCTTTTCACCACACCCTCTCCAGAAACTCTTATTTTTTGAGTTATTGATAATTGCCCTGACTGGAGTTGGGAACACTTCTACATTGTTGGTGGGAGTGCAAACTAGTGCAGCCTCTGTGGAAAACAGTGTGGCAATTCCTAAAAGCTCTAAATATCAACCTTCCATATGACCCCGCAATCCCCCTACTGGGAATATACCCTGAAGAACTCAAACCATTCTATGAAAAAGATACCTGTTCACATATGTTTATCACAGCATTGTTCACAATAGCAAGAACCTGGAATCAACCATGCTGTCCATCAAAAGAGGACTGGATTAAAAAAATGTGGTACATATACACGATGGAATATTATGCAGCCATAAAAAAGAACAAAATCATGAATTTCGCAGTAACCTGGATGGAACTAGAGTCTGTGATACTGAGTGACCTCTCATAGAAACAAAGATCTGAGTATCATATGTTCTCACTCATATAGTAGACCTTGAACATCCATCGTAATACTATAAGAAAAGGACTGACAGTGGTGGGAAACTGTGGGGGGGAGGGGAAGGGAGGTGGGATTAACGATAGTAATATCTGTCTGGGGACGGGGAAATACTCATCAACAAGGGGGCCTGAATGAGGCATATTTGTATACCTAACCTTAACTGCAACTCACAATATCAAAATAAAAAATATTGATATATATATATATAAAAAAAAAAAGTAAGCCTGTCTCGTGGTTACTGCTATGGCCTGCCTATTTACATTCTCTCAAAATTTACATGTTGAAACCTAATCACCAATGTGCTTAGGAAGGGGTGCCTTTGGGAGGTGAGTAGGTCACGAGGACTCCAAAGACGCCTAAAAGAAACCACATGCCTCCTTACTATGTCAAGACACAGTAAGAAGGTGCTGTATATGAATCAGAAGTGGGTCCTCATCAAATCTGCTGGCACCGTGATCTTGGGCTTCCCAGCCTCCAGAACAGTGAGGAATACATTTCTGTTATGTATAAACCACCTAGTCGAGTCCGTTTTGTTATAGCAGTTTGAATAGACCAAGACAGTTGCCAAAACTGTCACATGGAAGACAAAATAAATTGATCCAAAGAGAAGAATAACTGGAACTAAAAAAGAATGGCTAACCAAAAGTGATTTCCAATAACCTTGTCACCCAGGGAAATGACAAAGATAATAAACAGTTTAAAGTGAAAAACTCTCCAAAAGCAATTGGAAAAATATAAGTGATTAGATAAAAGTGATAAGGAGGATAAAAATTCATCGAATACTTCTACCAGACCCCACTCAAAGATGTTTATGTTTATGAAAAAATAATATATGTGAAATATTACTTGTTGCCTTTCTGCATTTTCCAATTTTTTTCTCCCAGTTCAAGCCAGGAACAGATTCTCTCTCTCTATTTTGTCTCAAGGGAAGTTTTTTTTTTTTGCATACTTCTTGGATTTTTTTTTTCTTGAAGCTCACTTAAGGTTTACTAAGAAGAATAATGTTTGAGGATAGATGATTTCCACTAGAATAGAGAAAGTCTCAGGATTTAGGAGAAGAAAGAGAACTCAGTGAGTTTCTGATGGCTGCAAGCTACTGTTTAGTAGGCCAACAATTGGGATGGATCTGAGAGGAAAAGGCCATGTAGTGCCACAGAATCTGTACAGATTGAAGATATAACTCGAAGACTTGTCAAGGATTCCACATGTTGGAAAAAGCAGTAGTCTTGAAGGCCTATTCAGTGGACAGCTCAGTGATAAGCAGTATGAACAGTTGACTAATGACAGAAGTCTTGCTCCAGTCTGTGGCTCCTTAGAAAAACTCCGGATTATAACTGAGGTTCACTCTCCTGACAACTCAGAGGAATAGGGGCCCTGGAGTTGGAAATAATTGATCCTAAAGAAATAAAGAAGTGTCATATTGCACACTGAGTTTGTAGGCTAATTTATGCTCAACACAAATGTTTCTCATTGGTCAATAATGTCACTGAAATCCCTTAACCTTTGGAGGTCTTGTTATGTAAAAGAAGAGCATCAGTCTTAAAGTCAGAGTTTGAGACTTAGCTCTGCTACTCCCAGGGTATAAGGTTTTGGACAAATCATTTAGACTTTCATTTGTTTTACTATATGTAAGATGGGCACGGGCTCCTCAGGTCATTGTGAAGATCAAATAAAGGAAAACATATGAAAATGCTCAGTAAATACTTAGTAAACAGCAAAACACAATACATGTGTGAGGTATTATCACAAAAATTTTGCCTTCCTACAGAATATGTCTAGATGATCTGTATGATCATTGTCACTCTGCTGTTCTGTGGGAGATTCTCTTACTCTTCCCTCCCCTATCTTCAATGTCAGTTCTAACCTGGTGCCAGGATAAAGCCCTAAGCATAACTTTTCTGATGCTTCTGCTTACCCATTATAATCAGTCAGAAGGAAGGCATTGTCCATGCCATTCTCGAGTGCATAGGAGATTGGAGTTCCATAGTTGATGTTGTCAGAAGTTTTCATCCAGAACGTGCAGGTTACAGCATGGAGAGATGGAAGCACGCCATCTAGTATGACGTAACCATAGATACCAGAAACTTCGAAATCCAGGTTAAAACCTGTAGACTGTTCTACAACAAATAAGAAAAGTGTGCAGTCTATGGCACTTGCAAGGCATTTCCAACTGTCTAGGGTCAGTAGTAGGTAAGCAGTACGATTATTAAAGAAGCTCCTTTCAGTGAATATGATTATTTATCGAGAAGTGGTTTCAAAGTTCAATATATATTATTTGCAAAATGCATCACATTCTTTTAAATAAAATAATTAGTGAGTATATAAGATATGAAAATCACTCAGTAGTGAAAAGAAGCAGATTCATAGAAAGTAGTTGGAAGGAGAGGTGGAATTGGGATGTTATAAAAGCTGAGAGATATTAAAGCATGTCTCCATGTTGATGAGAATGACCCAGTAGAGAAGAAGTAATTGATATGGCAGGAAAGAAGAAGGAGGTGCCAAAAAGGTAACACCCTGATTCTACTCAGGGTTCTGGTTTTCCCTGTTTTGCAAACAGTTCAGCTCTGCCCCAAATCTGCATAGCTCACTCAATAAAACAAAGGTCTTACAGCTAAAATACTCCAGTTTCTGACAAAGCAATTTAGTATTGATCAACTGATTCTCAAACATGTCCACAGATTCCTACCTTTTAAGTCAAGTGACTTATCAAAGTGTCCTTTCTAAACATGTAGAATGTGAAGATTTCTGCTAAATTCATTTTTGTTTTATTCCCCCTTACATTTCTAAGTTTGAATTTACACATCTGTGTTATTGAGCTTAATAAAAGTACCTAGTTTATTGGTTGGCTGTGAAGATTAAATGAGTTCAAAGTGCTTAGCACAGTTTTTGGCATGCAGGCAGTTTTTGGTGCAGGTAAAAATTGATATTGCTATTATACTGATGTTTTAGTATTGTTATTAATAACATCGAGTTGATATGTACCTGTTTCACACCTGCTACCTGAAAATCCTGGCTGACATTTACAGCTGTATGAGTTTAATTCATCCACACAGGTGGCCTGATTTTTACATGGGTTAGAATGACATTCATTGATATTCAATTCACAGTGTGACCCTGTGAAGCCCTCTGCACACTGGCATCTGAAAGAAAACAAAATGTTATAACAATTATAATAGCTGAAATTGGGTGATCTTTACTGGGTCTCTGCATTTGATGATAAATCTATTTTGGCTAGATTTTCACTTGCCTTTATCTTCCCATGTCTGATATCATTACAACACTATCATATTCTGGACTATGAAATAGGTTCACTTTGTCAACAACCTACATTTCTTCTGAATTAGGAGAGTTTATGTTCATTTTTTCCTTTAGTTAGGATTTAGACAACATTGGTACTTATCAATTGTTTTGAATTTTGAAGTCTTGATGTTCATCTGGAAATTTCTCACTGCTATTGGTAGGTGCTACATGCCAGAAAATGTAAAGAACCAATGAGAAGAGATACTTTACACTGGTAAGACCTAATTTCCATACTGAAGGTAGAAGTCTCATTGGCAGAGTTGCCTTTCTATTTCTTCTGGATATTTCCTTGGTTGTTTGTGGGAGGATGGTAATGGAAAGGGCTGAACTAGAACGGAATTGGGAAATATTGCAACTAGGGTTGACTTTTGCTTTGACTCTTATAAAATTATGGAACAAATAGCATCTTGAGGACAATAAAGTTTCCTAAGATTTTGCAAGCAAGATAATCTGTCTTCAGTACTGCAGAAGTACTGTCTTCTGTACTTTTACAAGAAGTAGGGGATGGGATGGGACAGTCTTGAAAATGATGACAGGAAAGGGTTGTTCTTCAAACTGTATTCTACTGGTATCCTAAGAGCTGCCTCCCCCTCAGACACTACTATTTTCAGCAACAAAAGCTTAGCTTTTATTATTATTATTTTTTACACTCACGCTAGATTCCTTTTGAATAAAGGGTAACTGACTAAAAAAAGAAAAAAGGAAAACCATGGACATAGAATAGAGATGGTCACTATAACAGTATGACTGCACATTCTATTTTGACTTTATCTAGTGTAAAAACTTAAGATAAAACATAAAACTTTCTAAAAGATGGGTTTTGTCTATTGCTATTGTATTTGCTACTGTGTAATTACATTTCATCTTTTATAACATCCCAAGTATAGAACATTGATTCCCAAACATGACTGTGCCTCAGAATTATTGGGAAACTTAAACTATAGCAGATTGCCTGGGACCTACTCCAGGCTTAGTGAAGCAGCACCTTAAGCGGTGGAAAGATTCTACAGTAGCCTATCCTTGAGCCAACATTAGAGAATGGCTGATTTAAAAGGAAATGCTTCACAAAAATTGCAGAATGACTGAATAGTAGAAAATAAAAATATGAAAAGAACCAGACTTTTTTTTACCTGTAGCTATTGGCACCATCTTCACAAGTAGCTCCATTTTTGCATGGCTGACTGAGACATTCATCCATGTTTTTTTCACACCGGGTACCCAAAAATCCAGGTGGGCATTTGCACAAGAACCTCCCAACCTGGTCTTCACAGACTGCATTATTTAAGCATGGGCTTGACTGACATTCATTGACTTCTGTTTCACAGTGTAAGCCTGGGGATACACCAGGAAGAGAAAGAGCCCAAAGGATTAACTCCCTGGGAAAACTGTGATCAAAGTGTTGACTTCTTAGAGGATGCTTCTTCTAAAGACTTGGAGTGGAGGTTGCAGAACCACTGGGCTATCACACTGGTTCAAGATCCATTTTGTAATGAGCTCTGGCTTTTGTAAGTCATTTTAGGATTCTGCGCTTTTTATAATCTGCTCTTTTACTTCTTTCTGAAACTAAGCTAAGTAATGGACATCTAATTGAGATACTGTTAAAAAAGAAAGCTAGTAAATCTCATAACTTTCCACTGTTTCTTTGCCCTCTTTTTCCTTCACTGGCAGTCTTCTTTTTTGACTTCCTTTTTACCCATTAAGTAAACCAATTGAGTAAAACCATTTTTAAATCATACTATTTTGCATCCATTTGCACTTAGATCTTACATGATTTATCTTCAGTTCTTTCTTGAAAAATTGGCTACACACACACACACACTCACTCACTCACACACACACATCTTTTTTTCTGAACAGTTTGAGAGCAAATTACAGAGCTGACATCTTTTTACCCCAAACACCTCAGCATGTATTTCCTCATAAATGAAGATTTTTAAAAATATAATCACAGTACAGTCATAAAATCCCCAAATAACAGTAATATATTATGTTAGGTAATATAATAATTGGTGGTGCCTTACAAGATTTTAAGACATTGCAAGAAGACTGGAAACATCTTACCTATATATCCTTTCATACACATGCAATGATAGCCTGCCAAGCCATCAACACAGGTTCCTTTATTTAAACAAGGACTGGAACTGCACTCATTTATATTTTCTTCACATAGCCGACCTGCAAAGAATCACAGGATCCTTGAGCTGGAAAAAAACTGAAAGGACTTTAAAACTAATAGTTTCTAAGAAAGTTGTTCAGGTGTAAGAATAGAGCAATTGGAAATTATGGCTAACATGTTTGTGAAAAATTTAGCTTTTTACTAAATGTGTTGAAATAAAATGTTTTCTTTTATTCTGTGAACTACATTTTCTAGAAGAAACTTAACATTTTCAGTATGCAATGTAAAACGACAACTGTGAATATCTGACCATACTTTTTTAGTTAAAAGATAAGTGTGATTTTGTTTATTTGTTTTCTCATGTTTTTGGTGTACTGGTTGCTCACCCTTTGTTGAGTTTATACCTTTTACAGTTAAGAGGTGACAGTTATGAAGTCGGCAAACAATTATGAGAGAAATATACTGAATAAAGAAAATTACTAATTTTGTTTTGCAAACTGGGAAAGTACAGCCAAATTTCTATGCAGCTATTCCATATTCTGTGTGAACATAATTTGAGAACAACTGATGTAACTACAGCCTTTATTTTATACACCTAGAAACAGACCCAAAGAAGTCTGTGACATTACCAAAGACAGATACAGAAGTAAGCCTTGAGCCATAAATCTTCAAATTCAGCTACGTATGTACAAAGACTCCTTGGGTTGAAAAATTATGCTTAGCCAGGCACGGTGGCTCATGCCTATAATCCCAGCAATTTGGGAGACCGAGGTGAGAGGATTGCCTGAGCACACGGGTTCAAGACCAGCCTGGGCAACTTGGCGAAACCTCATTTCTACAATAAATTAAAGAAAAAAATCAGCTGGGCCTGGTGACACATTCCTGTAGTTCCAGCTGCTTGGAAGGCTGAGGCGGAAGGATTGCCACTGCTCTCCAGGCTGGATGACAGAGTGATACTCCAACTCGAAAAAAAAAAAAGAAAGGAAAGCTATGCTTAAATTTATAACTCATAGAATTATGTTTCACATATCTAATGATTTGTGCACCTTAACAGCATGAAAATGTGCTGAAAGAAATTTTCACCAATAAAAGTCAGTTTTTGAGAATAGCAAATCTAATGTAAAAATCTATACTTTCTTACAGACCATAATGAGCATTTGTACAGTAAATCCACACAATAAATTCAATGTTTAGTAAACAGCACAATATATTTAAAATGCAGTAATTATATATTTTTAAATTTAGAAGCTTGGATGTATTTTTCTCATTATGTGTCTGTCATTCTGGTCACATATTTTTACTAGGATTCAATTCTGGGTATCACTAACTTGAGATTTGGAATTTTAAATAAAGAAATGTATTACTGTAGAGTTGCATCAACCATATGCACATGACAAAGAGAGAGGGAGAGAGATAGGAAAGAAAATTGAAACTGGGCAAACAATTTGGCTATAGATCCTGCTGTTGAACACGTACCCTGGGTGGAGGTGATGAGTGTAGAGATCTGCAGCCTGTCTGTCCACATTAGTTGATAGAATACTTTACCACTTTATCAAGTGCAATATCAAGTCCACTCTACCAGACAGCTGATTTGAGGGATTCTCAAAGGCAATTCTGACTGTTTAAATATCCCCCATATGAAAACTTTTGAATTAAACTTCCAGATAAAATGTGATTCTACTGTATAAATTCAATGTATCTTCTCATATGACTGGGACCACTATTGTTGTACAGATTCAAAATGGAGAAAAATATATGAGTTGGTCCAAATGATAACTACTATAAATTATAATGTTAACCTTTTTCATTTCCTTATGAAAATTGTTTTTAGATGATAAAATTATTAGAATATGGCTCTTTTGAAATGTTATATGGATTTTACTGAACTTATTATGCTGTAGAAAATTACATTCCTGCATATATTAAAATATATATTCAGATATATCTTTAGTATAATAATCTTGTGAGTTAAATACAGAGCTAGATGATTTAGATGATCCCAATACTTTCTCTAATAATATTTTGAGGTTATTATTGCAATAATTATAATGTGATTGAACAAGGAAAATGAGAATAAGATCAATGTTTCCTAACTACCTTTTTGTGAGGGAGTGTTGGAAGTCACAACTCTCTGACTTAAATGAGATATACATTAAAATATATGTATTCTTTAAGTTAAAAGAAGAGGCATAATGGCCCATAATAATTTCAAGGATACAAGCACCTGAAGTTTACAGTTAGTAATAATCACACACACACATACACATGTACATTCATAGAAATAAGCACACACATACTTCATAAATTCAGTAAAATACTAAATCCTGGGGAGGACCTAGTATCTAGTATTTGTCCAGCACTGAACCAGGCTTTACATAGTTCCTCTAATTTTCTGCCTCCATTTTTACATAAGAAGAAATAGGTTTCGAGAAGTTACATGGCTTGTGCAAGGTCACCCATCTAACTTGCAATGATGGAACCAGGTCCACCTGTTTTAAAAAACCTCACATAACTTCATACTGCCAAATTGATATCTCATTTTTTTTACATAACAGCATAATGAAAATAACACTTTCCTAATGTACGTAAATAATAGAAAATATACCTCCTCAGTATGTTTATAATACCCTATAAATGTATACTAACATTTATAATATTTACCTCAGTGATGACATCTTAACGATTCCAAGCTTTTTTTTTTCATGTGTGTGTGCTTGTTATAATGGCACATGCATTGACTAACAAGACTCGTTATCTCCATTCTATGTGTAAGGAAATGGAGGCTCAGAGAGGTGAGCTAAATGCCTCTGGCACAAAGCTAGCTGGTGGCAGGGCTATGTTTGGACACCCAGGTCTCTACTCCAAAGCCTGTGTCAAGCACTACCACAGAGGGGAACTGCCTCATGCTGCCCAACTCAGCTCAGTGATTCCAAGCTTTATATTGCAAAAAAGAAGAAATTTTCCTCTTACCTGTGTAACCCTGTGGACACTCACAAATGAATTCCCCAACTCGGTCTTTACAAATTCCATTGTTGAGACATGGCAGAGAGCTGCACTCATCGATGTCTGTTTCACACTTTAAGCCTAAAATGCAAACCAAGCACTGAAGGGCAATCCAAGAGAGGGATTAATGGAAAACGGAACCATGATCATTCAAAGGTAATTGTTTCAATAATCTGAGTTTATAGGGGGGCAGTGGTGAAGAAAACGGCAATTCATTAAGTGCTACTGCCTACTAAGTACTTAATGTAGGCACTACCTCTTTCCAAATAGATTTAAGATATCCTTATAAGAATACATAAAAGATAGAAAAAGAAGTGGAGTTGGGGAGGAAGTGGACATATAAACTAGAGCTACCAACGTGAAAAATATGATGTCGTATATGCTTGCTCCACCTAGATGAGGATTGGAGGGAGAACTAAATCCTGCCAGATCTCAGTTCACAGGCCAGGTGTCCCAGAGCGGGTTGCATCTTCCCATAGGGTGTGCACTAGCTTCTTATGGGCACCTTTACTGGAAACCCATATTCTTCCTCCACTCCAGGGAGCCTCACCACTAGCATTAGCATTACCTGAGAACATGATAGAAATGAAAATTCTCAGGCTGTCCCCAGAACTACTGAATCAGAAATTCCAGAGCAGGGGTCTAGCAATCTGTGTTTTAACAAGACTTCCAGATGATTCTGATGCATATTCATATTTCAGAACCACTTTCCTATATTATTCTCTCTCTCGACCACTCATTTAAATAATTCTCAGACAAGATTAATTATTTCTTACAGAAGGTCAGGACAAAAATTTTTATAAAAATTCACACACACACACACACACACACACACACACACACACACGTGCACCAGGAATAATGAGTGGAATGCCAATATTCTTGATAGCTTTTAGTTATATTTTGTTTTCTGGTTTCCTTTTGCTTATTTTGTGGTAAATCCCTTCACTTGACAATTTTTTTCTCATTAAAAAATTTTAAGATGGTTGCACAAAATTTTAAAAAACTGTCTAGAAGAACACAGAGTTATTTTAAATTCATTGCAATTTTTAAGGAACAGTTTATTCCCCCCAAAAATTATGTTTCTGGACTCAACTGGAATGTGAGCCAAGCTGCAAAAAAAGTTATAATTCTTAAATAATTCATATATAATCAAGCCCAAAGTCATATTTATTTCTAAGCACAGCTTCCAGAAAGATAGAAACAAAACAACAAATCATAGTTATTCATAAGAACTTCCATTAGTGTGTAAGCAAATGAGAAGATTTGGGAGTTTGTTTAAAGATGTTTCTGCTGGACAATCTGTTTTATGCTGCATGTCATACACTTAATACGTGATATGATGTAAACTTGGACATGGCTCCTGGAACTGTATTCCAATATAAATTGTGAGTTATGATGTGAGTTTTTCATAAAGAAGATAATTCTTTATTTTTCCTCCAAAGTGTGCAAAGAAAACTGTCATTTGTGAGGTACGTATATTTTTTCACCTACTGGTTATCTTGTTCAATCAAATTTTAGTGCATTTATATGATCTAATGTATTTTACAGGATACATTTAATCTACTGAAGTTTGATACTGCAATTTACAATAATTTTATATAAAAATAGATTACAATATGCATATCTCTACATTACCTGTATATCCAGGTGTACAGAGACAAACATAACCACGTCCAAGTTGTTGGCAGGTTCCACTATTGTGGCAAGGGTTTAAGAAGCATTCATGGAAAACCTACCGGTAGCAGAAAATAAATCTATCAGAGACAAAAAATTTATTTCAAAGTAATCTTGACTAAAGAGTCAGAAGGTTTGTAACATTAGACAGCTGGTTCCTGTTTCCAGGTAAATTCGCTCAAGCAAGCTGGAGTGCTGCCTGAATAATATTGGTGTCTGCCATATGTGGGCACAAACATTATATATTATTCTTGAGTGGTGTTCTGGTAAGCCCAAGCTGTGTTTCTAAATGCTAGCTGCACATTAGAATCCATTTGATATATGTTAAAACAAAGCCCCAGCTGATGCCAGCTATATTGGAATCTCTGGGAGCAAACTCTATACATTTTTAAAAGTCGGCCTAGTTCTTTTAAAAATCACCACACTGTTTTCCATAGCCCACTATTCACAATAGCAAAAACATGGAACTAACCCTGCTGCCCATC